>VXBN01012211.1:173392-188462 GCA_013397395.1 Sinosuthora webbiana
ACTGGGAGGGGGCTGCAGGCTGACTGCAGCCAACTCTAAAGGGTGTCTTTAATCTGGTGTCCAAATTTACAGGCATAACAGGGATGGGCAGCTGCACCCAAACCCTCAAGTCAGAGAGGATAGCAACACTTTGAGACACGTTTGGGACCCTAAGCCTGGACTGTAGGGAAACTTGGCCCTGTAAGAGGGAGGTCATTATGGAACCTGCTCTTACACACCCTGTTTCCACACAACATTTGTCTTTGTTATTTTTCTACTCAGCAGCAGGCTAATGACCCACAGTGGGGACGGTGTAAGACCTGCATGTTTTGAGGAAAGAATCCCACATACTGCACCAGGCAAAACTTAGCAAAAGGTGTTTGATCCAGTGTTTGCTGGGAGGCAGTGCTAGTCCAAAGATACACATCCACTGTTGTGTAATGGGCTTGCAGTCTCAAAGGAATGCTGTTAACAGCTGTCTCTTTAAACACCATCATTTCAGATATTAACAGATTCCCATTCAAATTTTGGAGGGAGTGCTGCTCCCCACAGACATCATTTGTATTTGTATCCCCAGCACAGCAACCTCTCTGCACACACTACATTTCCCATGGGCCATGCCCTGACTGTGCCATTTTACCTCACCCCAGCCAAGTTATATATATATATAAAATATATTATATATAATATAGAAACCCAACCTCACACAGCCAAATCTGCTGTGCTCCAATGCCACCCATCTCCCCAGTGACCCAAGCCATGTTTTGACCTGCTTGCTTACTGAGCAAGGTTTTGTATGCTGTTTTCTCCCCAACTCTAGACAGTAGTTTTGGAATAAGCTACAAAGCCTTTTTTTTTTCCCCCATAGAAAAATGCACGAGGTAGGAAAATCATTCTCTCTTAAGAAAATACACCTTTTTGAAAGACTAAAAGTGGGACTTGATCAGTACATGTAAGGAAAGGTAGGCCCGAGGCTTAGGGTTCATCACTTTCAAACCTCATTTTAATTTTATGTTTGCCTTTGCTAAAGAGTAAAGGCAACAGCATTTTAAGAATTTTTAACAAAATGCAATTAAATTTAAATTTTAAAAACTAACTCTAGATACGAATGGAAGAATCCTGGACAACTGACACATGTGCAGTGACAAACAGATTTTAGAATTTTAAGGTTTGCAGGGGGGAAAAAAAAGCAATTTGTAGAGGTGATTTTATTTTATTTATAGAATTCTAAGTATCCAGCTTTGGCCCTTGGTGGATTCAGTTCTGTCTCAAATCTTGTGAGTGATGCTAGGCAGAACTTCATCTTTCTCCTTCCCATTGGTGCAGGGAAAGGAAATAGATCAGAGTTTTAGGCACCTCATATTGTGCTAAGAGTGGATATGCCTGTGGTGAGATGTTTATGAAACTTTTTAATTGACTGTTTGCATATGAACCCGTGTAAAATTGTGGAACCATCTCAGCTGTTCATGTCCATTGTCTTGCCCTGAGGTTGGGTTGTAACTTCTTTGGGTCAGAACACAGCTCAGGTTTATAGGGACCCCATCCAGGGGCTGCTNCAAGCCCCATCCAGCCTGGCCTTGGAACACTTCCAGGGATGGGGCAACCACAGCTGCCCTGTGCAGTGTGCTCCAGTATCTCTCCACTGTCATGGACCTTTTTTCAACATGTCCCTTTCAGCTTGAAACCATTCATCCTTGTCCTGTCACTACAAGCCTTGGTAAAAAGTCGCCCCATTTTTCTTACAAACCTCTTTGTGTGCTGAAAAGCTGCAGTAAAACTTCCCTGAAGGCTTCTCCAGGCTGAACAATCCCAACTCCCTGACCTGTCTCCATAGGAGAGCCCTTCCAGTCCTCTAATGGTTTGCATGACCTCCTGTGGGCCCACTTTGCAGGTCCCTCTCTTTCTTGTTCCATGGTTTCCAGGGCTGGATGCAGTGCTCCAGGTGGGATGAGAACAGTAAAAAGGGAGAATCACCTTCCTCACCCTGCTGCCCCTGCTGCTTTTGATGCAGCCCAGGGTGTGGTTAGTTTTGCACTTGGATGTCTCATATCCACTTAATCTACTGGTTATTCTCTTAGTGATTTCCTCATTGAAAAAACAGAATAATTAAGGTGCCAGTGGACATCTGGAGGTCATTGGCTCAAAACTCCCACTGAGAGCATTAAATAATCCATGAGACCTTGGTGTAATGAATGCTGGTTACAGTAGGTTTAACAGTGCCTGTTGCTTATAAACCCATTTATCTAAGATGTATCAAGATAGTCTAGTTTAAGTTCCCTTTTGTAAACGCACAGTTTCTTATTTCATTTTTTATGTCATTGATACTTTGGGAGATTCTTCAAGATTTGTTTTGAGTTCAGCATAGCAAGGAGTTCTTGATTTATTGTGTTCTTTTTCATACATGAATTTATCTGATTTCTTTCCTGTTAAATCAGGGACTAAACACCTATAGAATGATCAGCATAGCTGGGGCTGTAATAATTTATGCTAAATGTTGGTAAAAGGTTTTCAAAAACCCTTGCAATCCTTGTATCAAGGTCAGGAGCTGTAGCACTGTAATAGTGTACAAAATGTGTCTTATTGCATGCTGCATTTTCTGGCATTAGTTTGAGCAAAAGGTGACAGGACATATACAGTGAGATCAATGTGTGAGCTCCTGTGTCGAGGTAGTTTTTCTTTATAGATCTCCTGTGTTATTTGAATTCATTGCTCAGTTCACAATCTCTCAGAACCCGAGGTCTGAGTCAAATGCAAAATGCAAAGAGAATTAAAAACTGGGATCTGAGAGTCATAGAAAATGGTAACCAAAATCAGCTGCGTGTGTCAGACATTTTCTGTCTCACAGATGTGTGCTCACCTCTTGGGGAGGTATATTTTGTTCAATGATTGTAAGCAGAACCTGGGTGAAAATTACACTCTGATTGGTGTAGAGGAAAATAATTATCTTTTGATGTCAAATCTGTTTAGTTTTGCACAAGTCTTGTCTGCCTTACGCTTAACTTGCTTTCTGTTCTAGTGATTTTAAATTAATGTTAAATTTCCATTTTTTGTCTCCCTGCCCAGCATCCTGTACAAGACAAAGCTACCTTTCATCGTGGTTATGAACAAAGTAAGTTGAAGCTCTGGTTTCCATTTCAAAGTGGAACATTGTTCTGCTTAGCCTCTTTGGTGTGGTGTCTTCATTTTACCACAGTAATAGGTTTTTATAGAAAAGAGACACTGGGAGGGGGCTGCAGGCTGACTGCAGCCAACTCTAAAGGGTGTCTTTAATCTGGTGTCCAAATTTACAGGCATAACAGGGATGGGCAGCTGCACCCAAACCCTCAAGTCAGAGAGGATAGCAACACTTTGAGACACGTTTGGGACCCTAAGCCTGGACTGTAGGGAAACTTGGCCCTGTAAGAGGGAGGTCATTATGGAACCTGCTCTTACACACCCTGTTTCCACACAACATTTGTCTTTGTTATTTTTCTACTCAGCAGCAGGCTAATGACCCACAGTGGGGACGGTGTAAGACCTGCATGTTTTGAGGAAAGAATCCCACATACTGCACCAGGCAAAACTTAGCAAAAGGTGTTTGATCCAGTGTTTGCTGGGAGGCAGTGCTAGTCCAAAGATACACATCCACTGTTGTGTAATGGGCTTGCAGTCTCAAAGGAATGCTGTTAACAGCTGTCTCTTTAAACACCATCATTTCAGATATTAACAGATTCCCATTCAAATTTTGGAGGGAGTGCTGCTCCCCACAGACATCATTTGTGTTTGTATCCCCAGCACAGCAACCTCTCTGCACACACTACATTTCCCATGGGCCATGCCCTGACTGTGCCATTTTACCTCACCCCAGCCAAGTTATATATATATATAAAATATATTATATATAATATAGAAACCCAACCTCACACAGCCAAATCTGCTGTGCTCCAATGCCACCCATCTCCCCAGTGACCCAAGCCATGTTTTGACCTGCTTGCTTACTGAGCAAGGTTTTGTATGCTGTTTTCTCCCCAACTCTAGACAGTAGTTTTGGAATAAGCTACAAAGCCTTTTTTTTTTCCCCCATAGAAAAATGCACGAGGTAGGAAAATCATTCTCTCTTAAGAAAATACACCTTTTTGAAAGACTAAAAGTGGGACTTGATCAGTACATGTAAGGAAAGATAGGCCCGAGGCTTAGGGTTCATCACTTTCAAACCTCATTTTAATTTTATGTTTGCCTTTGCTAAAGGGTAAAGGCAACAGCATTTTAAGAATTTTTAACAAAATGCAATTAAATTTAAATTTTAAAAAATAACTCTAGATACAAATGGAAGAATCCTGGGCAACTGACACATGTGCAGTGACAAACAGATTTTAGAATTTTAAGGTTTGCAGGGGGGAAAAAAAAGCAATTTGTAGAGGTGATTTTATTTTATTTATAGAATTCTAAGTATCCAGCTTTGGCCCTTGGTGGATTCAGTTCTGTCTCAAATCTTGTGAGTGATGCTAGGCAGAACTTCATCTTTCTCCTTCCCATTGGTGCAGGGAAAGGAAATAGATCAGAGTTTTAGGCACCTCATATTGTGCTAAGAGTGGATATGCCTGTGGTGAGATGTTTATGAAACTTTTTAATTGACTGTTTGCATATGAACCCGTGTAAAATTGTGGAACCATCTCAGCTGTTCATGTCCATTGTCTTGCCCTGAGGTTGGGTTGTAACTTCTTTGGGTCAGAACACAGCTCAGGTTTATAGGGACCCCATCCAGGGGCTGCTGCCCAGCGTGGAAATTTGCTCTTTGGCAAACTTTGCACTTTGCTCCCCCACCCTCCAAGCAATCAGGAAAGCTTGGGATTTCAGTGAGGGCTGCTCTTGTCTGGCCTCAATCATATGTTCTACCACTTACACTGTAAACTTCCTTGTACAGCATGCAGGTTTTGAATGCTCCTTTGCAGTAAGTCACAGAAGGCTTTAGACCTGTGATTGTTTCTTTAAACAGTTGTTGCCTTCTTAAGCCTGAGTGGTCGTTTGTCTTCTTCTCAGGTGTTCATGTAGTTGGTTTGATAGAAACAGAACTTGTGAAACTTCAGACCAGGGCTGAGAAGTTTGAAAAGATTAACATTTTGAAAATATGCTTAACATGGTTTTTTTTTTTTGTTTGTTTGTCCACTTCACAGTCTATAGCTAAGATTATTGCATCTGAGTATTTTCCCTTCTCCTTGCAGACTGACATAATCGACCACAGCTTTGCACTGGAATGGATGCAGGACTTTGAGACTTTTCAGGATGCCCTGAACCAAGAGACCTCCTATGCCAGCAACCTGACTCGTTCTATGAGTTTAGTGTTGGATGAATTCTACAGTTCACTGAAGGTAAGGATCTTCTTTTTGCTTTTTACCTCTCATAAAAGCCTGGAGAAGAGAAAGCTCAAGAATGTTTTTGATGTCAGGTGGGAGTGGAGTGTAAGGGAGGCAAAAGGCAGACTCTGTTCTCTTGTGCTCAGGGAGAGGAAAAGAGGCAATAGACACAAAGTGAAATGCAAGAAAAACTATGTTTAAACAGGATAGGAAAAAAATTAATTCATTTTTACTGATTGAGCACTGGAACAGATGGTCTGGAGAAACTGTGAAGTCTCCATCCTTGGAGACAGACAAAGTCTGTGAGCAACCTCTTCTGTGTAATTCTGCTTTTTGAGCAGAGAAGTTGGACTCTCCAGAGGTATCATCCAATCCTAACCATTCTGTCCCTCTGTTAAGGGTCTTTGCACTGCCCTTTTGAGCTGTGGTCTGTTGATGAGCCGTGTTGAGGATTTGCAAATTTGAACACAGCAACTTTAGTAACGTGTCACTCTCAGGGCACTATTCAGGGCTGAGTGGCAGCCCTGAATAATTTAATACTGAACTGTGATTAATCATGAGAAGAAAGCTAAGATAGGCTGCTAAGAGGCAGCATTATTTGTTGCAGCATTTCCTGTCTGAGATAATTTTCCTTGTTCAGAAAGGGTCTAGTACATTTGTGCAGTTTAGTACACAGGAAAAACTGAAAGAATCTCAAACCCAAACAAACACCCTCTCCTCCTCACCCCCCCATATTTGCTTGGGCAAGAAGAAGCTGTTTTGGTTTTTTTTCCCTCACTTAACCAGGCTTTGAGAGGACAAAGTAATCCAGTTCCTCATGAATCCCTGTGCACTGGAGGCTGCTACTGTTCCCATAGTCTGTGCTAAAGGTTTCAGCTAATTGTGTGTGTCATCAGCTTTTACCAAAGAAAAAGCAAGCCTTCTTGGCTTTATGGGTATTAAAAGAAGGACAACGAAAATAAGTGATTCCATTCAGATAGATAATGATAATGTAGCCAGAACAAAAATGTTGTAAGTGTTCTACGTGGAACAATATACAGAGTTTCAGAAGGGATTGTAGTGGTGCCATATACAGAATTAAAGTTCTTCCTGTTCTTTATTTGTTAATTAGGTCGTATTTCAGGTCATATGATGGTTATAGCATAGACTGCAGCTCGTACTTAAATGCAGGGAAAGTATAAATATTAGCTATGTCAGCATATATTAACACTTAAAATCCTTTGGAGAACTGTCTCATGTTTGCTCTGTTAATGATCAAGTGCAAGGCTGTATTGCAAAAAGTCTTCCATTTGAAAGTAAGTAGTTGAGACTGTCTTGCTTTTCAAAAAGAAGAAGAATTTTTGTTTGAAGATGATCAATTCTGACTGGTGATAGTCCTAATGAAATGTATTTTTAGGTAATTGATTTAGTACAGGCAGAACAAATGGCCAGAAGTCTAATGATAGACTAGTTCAGTTTAGGAAGGGGATGTGCATGTTGAACGGATTGCCATAGCAACTGATTAAATTCTCCACCTCTTGCTGTTCTGGGGTTGGCCTGCAGACATTTAGAATGGGATGTGGCTAAATACAAACTCTTAGAGGTAATTTCAGAGCCAGAAGGGCAGCTGTCTATTTTGCTGTCTAAGTGCACTGATACATACTAAGTACTTATAACCCTAGATGCAGATTGGATTAATAACAGTAAACAAGCAACAAAAAGACCTGACTTTCTCTTGAAATGCCCAACTTGTTAAAAAACACCCAAACCCCCTTCCCCAAGGAAACACACCTTGAAATACTACAGCAACTCACCAAATAGAAAACCAGCAACAACCAGAAAACAGAGGTAACAAACATGAACAGCAAGTGGAGAAAGAGTTTGAAAGCAGGATGGATAGAAGCAGAAGTCTTACTGCACATTCCTGCATCACTGGGCTGATTAAATGGCTATGGTTAAGTTTAGACTAGTAATTATTAGTTGGGTTTTGGTTTTTTGTTAGAAACTGGCTGAGTTTCTGGTGTGTGGTTTCTTCTGCAGGTGGTTGGTGTCTCTGCGGTGCTCGGCACAGGACTGGATGAGTTTTTTATCCAGCTTTCTAAAGCTGTAGATGAATATGAGAGGTAAGGGGATAGTTTACTCAGTGAACACTTCCTGAAGGTATTAAATTGTAACTCCTTTGATTTGAAAGACTCTACACTGCCCTTAGCCAAGGTAGTTCAGGGTTTCTAATAAACTTCAAGCATCAGCATAATAAGTGGCAGCGTAAAGGAACTATTGAGAGTGAATTTGTGTGTTCACTGTTCAGTGAAAAAGCAAAAGCTATCTGTGCCATCAAATATGTGAAGTAATATTTTTTCTCTAATTCCATACAGCAATCAAGGTTTGAACTCCTGCTGTTTCAATGAGCTATGTTCACTTATTTTGCATCCATTGGTTTCAGAATCCAAATCTGGGTTAAATGTACTGTTAGTCCTTCTGAAATGTCTCTCAAACATGAAAGCCTAGAGAAAACTTCTTTTTTGGGGTAGAAGGAAGCCTCTGAGATGATCCTAACTTATTATAAATCACGTGCTGATTCAGACTGAATGCACTCTGTCTTTTCAGAGAGTATCGTCCAGAGTACGAGCGCCTGAGAAAATCACTGGTAAGTGTTTTCAGCTACTGTACACCCAGATGTGCATCTTGAGGGCACTTTATGCACACAATTACCTTTATGTTGAGAGGGTCTAACATTGCATTTATTAGTCATGCTCAGTGTGGGAAGACTCCTGTCCTGAAGAAGTCTGCTCTCTGCCTTTTTTTCCTGGATGTGGTGGAGCGTATCTTTACAAGAATAAAGATGTTTTATAAAACACATACTGTTTGCTGCTTTAGTGCTAGTATGTGAGCTAATTGTGAGAAAATGATTGGGAAATAGTTCTGTATCTTCCATTCAGAAGGATAGAGAGTTCTTGAAAATAAATTCTTGAGTGATTCGTTGATGTTGTCCTTGTATCTTCCTGTACCAGTGAAGTGTACTGGTTTGACTTAGAAACAGAGACTGATTTGCAGTGCCAGAATCAGCAGCTCTGCTCATCTTGAGTCCTGGCTGTCCAAAGGACAGGCAGAGCTGCACTGAGTTTGGCTTCCTGATGCTTCTGAAAACGTTCTACAAGTCTGCCATAGTGTTGCTGTCCGTGTTTGGTCAAAAGTTCTGTGTAACCTTAGTTGTAATGTAAGATCTGCTTAGTGACTTGCACTCTGGCTGGGGTTTGGGTGAGGTTACTTTTCTACTGGTGTTTTAAATGTTCTCAGAATCCACATGTAACTCTTCATCTACAGGAGGAAGCTCAAGAGAAACAGAAGAGAGAGCAGCTGGAACACTTGTGGAAGGACATGGGCAGTGTGTGTGTGCAGGGCAGCACACTGGCAGGTACCTCACCAGACAACTTAGGTTCACTGCAGTAGTTTTCTGAAGAGTTCTGAAGAGTTTGCATTGAGAAGTGCTTCTCTGTTCCCACAGCAAAAGTGTGAAAGCATCTCCACGTTAGAGGAGTGGGGCTTTAGTTCCTCTGGGATTGGCCACACTTAGCTCTTCCTGTGTCAGTCACAGGTGTGGAAGAAATCCTGCTGTGTAACTAAAGCAGCAGACATACTAAAAATAATGAAGTGGTTGGGGAAAGGTGAAACAGATTAGAATATGGGAAAGCTCTGCTGTTGGCTGCACTGTTCCTTACCTGAGATATGTGCTGGTGAAATCTGTCCTGTGTCTTTGGGATCCACAAAATAGGAACTTTGTCCTTTCACAGCAGGTGTTAATTGTTGTGGTTTATGTGCAGATAAAAGTTGTCAGTGTTAACAACACCTTACCTTTAGCAGGCTGGTTTGTGTATAACCATTTCTTTTCTCTTCAAGGACCTGATGATGTTTCTGCAATGGGTCCCTCTGAGCTAATCCTAACACGAGGGACTCTCAATGAAGAGGAAGAGGAGAGGGACAGTGATACTGATGACATTGACCATGAAGGTAAAGGGAATGGGGCCTGAGAGCTGCCCGTCTAGTCAGGAAATCCCCTCTGTATTTCATTACCTGGATGGACTGTGAAGAGAGCCTAGAAAACAAGCAAACATTGTCACCTAAACACACGTGATACCACACCAAAGCCCAGCTGCAGTGTTTGCTCCAGGGCTATCACTCTCCAACCTTTGTGAGAGCTCAATTGTAAAATTTCTGTTTAAGTAATTAATAGATGTATAACACACATAAACCAGAGAACTTGTTAGGCTTGAGGCGTGCAGTGACCTCTGGTTGATGCACAGCTGTTTTATCATCTTTTTGACCTTACAGTTTCTGCCCCTGGCTCTCTTTGCTTCTGCTTTTAGCAGTCTTCTAAGTTCTTAAAGGGTGACTTTTCCACAGCTCACAGACTTAATCTTCATGCTTCTCTTGTTCCATTGATGTTCAGGATCCCTTATTTCCTCTGCCCTGTAATGCAGTTGAAGATCCAAGAGATGTGCTAGGTTGTTCTGACTGTCCTGACTGTAGCTTTTGTCAGTCACAAAAGTAGAACAGTGCTGAACTGTCGTCTCTTCCCCCAGTGACTGAGGAGAGTCATGAAGAACCAGCCTTCAGAAACTTCATGCGAGACATGCAGATGAAATGCCAGAGAAAAAGCAACCTGGATGAATGAGACCTTCACAAACAGAAGATGTGGAAGGAGCAGCATAAAGGAACTTGCATGGAACCATGCGTGAAGACTTCTATTTGTGAACTGCTTCCTCTGATAGGTTTTTATTTCTCTTTCTGCAGTGACTGTTGGTCCTGTGGGTTAGAGATCTTGTAGCCAACTGACTGCACGTTTCACCATCTGCCACTGTGGCTTCCTCAGGCTGAAGGAATCAGACAGCAGTTTATTTTCCTCCAGATTCTTCAGATCTATCTGCTGAGAGCTCATGTTTTGAGCTCTGACAGCAGCAGTATCTACAGCACCAACTGGTGCCCAGAAACGTGCTCCATTCACATGTGCAGTCAGGTGTCTGCTGCAGCCAGGGCACAAGTGGTGCTGTATTGAACTTTACCAATCTACTTACTGTTGGATGGTTTGGTTTTCATTAAATATGTTTTATGTACTAAACAAATGTGTGATGATAGAAGGAGATTTCATTTTATGCACTGTTCTAAAGTGAGACTTTTTTTTTCCCTGTGCTGGCAGCCCATCTGTATGGATGCATAGCAAATGCATCTTCATTACATTACACAGACATGGTACAGATGCCTCCCAGGAAAATCCTGAGTAAAGAAAGTTCCCAGGAGGGAAAGTAATAAAAAGACTCTAGCTTGATTTGGCTGAGAACAGAAATATACGTGGTTATATACAGGCTGCAGTATATATATATCCT
The DNA here is from genome assembly GCA_013397395.1 of Sinosuthora webbiana. Taxonomy (NCBI): domain Eukaryota; kingdom Metazoa; phylum Chordata; class Aves; order Passeriformes; family Sylviidae; genus Sinosuthora; species Sinosuthora webbiana. Next base: position 184,065 of record VXBN01012211.1, read on the forward strand.
ATATATCCTTAGGTTACTTAAAGCAAAGGCATTTCCATAGATGAGTGCCTACCTGGAATACAGACAAGTGATAGGAGACTGGCTAATACTTATTTTCCTGGCAGGCACCACAGGCACAGGTGTTCACTTGCAGTTTAGCAGTCTGGACCATGGAATCTTTGGGGTTTTTTCCTCCACACAAAGTGGAGGCCTCACTGGATAGGTCTCCGAGTGGAAATCTGGCACAGGGTCTGCCAGCACCAATCCCAAGCTGCCAGTGTGGAACACCACTCTGCTTTAATTTATAAATCACTCCTTCTTAGTGGATAAACCCTTCAGCTGTACTTCAGATTCAGCCAGTTCTGAGCTGTGGTCACCAGGATTGTACAGCACCGTGTCCGTGGTGGGATTCTGGAAAACATGAAGTGTACAGTCCTGTGGGAGTGTTCACAGGGAGCCACACTGACCTGATCCAACCTAACTACAGCCCAAAGGGAGATCTCCTCCCAACACCTCTGGCTGTGCTGCTGGTGTGTCTGTGTCCTGACAGTTCCCGTGCTGACACACAACAGCTCCCTCCGCCTGCTGCCTGGACAAGAATCCCTGAGCTGCCACAAAGAAAGGGGCTTCTTGTGGACAGTATCTTGGGGTTCAGGGGGAAAGGAACAAGTTTGGAGCCTGTAGCCCCTCACACTCACCAACATTGATAGCAAACAGCTTTGGCCTTGGGAAGACATCAATAGTCAGATTTTACAGACCCTGATCTCACCTCGGCCTTGCTGCAGGTACAGTCTGACAGGGAGAGGGAAGGAAACAGGTCTGGATGGACAGTCTGCTTCCAGAAAATCATCATAACCCTTAAAGCATTAAATAGAGCTGTAAGAACTTCCCAAAGTGTTCATCTCCCTGCAGATTGAGGGCTCAGGGTGGCCCTAAGTTGAGGGACAGGCTGGACCTGCCATGGACAGGCTATGTAAGTGTAAGAAGTAAGAGCTACTCAGACAATTCCACAAAACAGGACAATTCCAAAATCAGGCTCCTGGGATATTATTATTTAGCAAGCAGGAATAAATAATGGGACATGATTATTACTATTATTTTATCAAGCTGCAGGAAAGAGTGTGAAGTGCAAAGCCCTGAGCAGAGTGGTGGGAAATGGGAGGTGAGGAAGGGTCGGGTAAGGATGGATTTAAACTGGGCGGGGTGTTAGTGCAGGAGGAGAAATTTGTCATCCAGACTGCCAAAAGGAAGACCTGTACATCCTACCTCTGCATTGTGAGCAATGTGGTTTTACTTCGTATTTGCCATTGCAAAAAGCAAGGAAAGAATAAATACACACATAAACACACCAGCTTTTTAAAGTCTGGTGTATTTATGTTCTCTTTTTCCACTTCCATGGTGTCTGCTGCACTGGGTATCCCATGGAGGGCTGGGTTCCTCAGCAGGGGTCTTAGGAGTTGGTGCTAATTCTGCTTTTTCTGAAGGCGTTTGAAAGTGTGCTACCACGATGGCTGTTTTCTCCACTGAAAAGCTTTCCCTCCTTTTTCCAGGTGTGAGCTGTGAGGATGAGGAGGGCTCAGGGCAGCCCCAGGTGGGAAGAAACTCCTCTTTTACTGTCTGTGTTTAAACAGGGGGGAATCCCCCTCCACCTGTGGTTTTAAGGGTATTGATTGAAGGAAAACTTGGCTTTTCCAGAGTGTAAAGGGTATCAGTTGACAGGGAATCCCTGTGTTCTGTTTTAAATGGAAGGGGAAAAATGTTGTTGTATTATAAGGTTTAAAGTGGGGGGAGGAAGCCCTGTTGTTGCTCCTTTTAAAAGGTTTGAATTGAGCTAAAAAATCTGTTTTCCCATCATTTGAGAGATTTAATTTGAGGAAAACCCCTCTTCTGGTCTCGTTGGGGATTAAACTGAAGGGGAGAATACTTTTATTTGCCGTTGTATTGGCCGAAGGTGAGGTGAACACCTGTTGTTGCCCCAGTTTCAGGGCCCTTAGTCCCGTCCCTTGTCTATTCCCAGTCCTCTTCCAAAACATCCCCGTCCCAGCTCCCAAACGAATCCGCTCTTCCAACAATCCGCTTTTACTGTTTCGCTCAGCACACGCTGCACTTACAGCTTTGGACACGAGATGGCAGTGTTTCCTCAGAAACGCGCCGCGGCCCCAACCACAGCACACAACACAACAAACATCCCTTCCAGGCAAACCGGCACCACCATCTTATGGCTCCCGCGGGAAACACTCACAAACACACGGTACTGAAGCACTCAGCCTCTGTGTCTCAAATTCCAGAGGCAGAAAGGCCCGAACAGCAAATGCCGCCCTTATGGGCTCTCCAAACCCGGACCCTTTTCGCGTGAGCACCGGCGTCACAGTAAATACCGTCCCCCGGGAACCGAAGCGCGCACGCCGCAGTCGCAGCGGGGAGGGTGCCTTTTTATTAAAGAAAATAAAGGATTCACACAACATACTGCGCTATCAAGGGCTTTAAGCATGTGCCCCACTTGATTTGTTTTTCCCCGGCCGTTTCGGTGGCACGAGGACGGAACCGCGGGTCCAAACTCCTCAATCCCTTGGTGTTAACAGCGTGTCTCGACATCTCTGTCACGGCCTCTCTCACAGTCGGGACAGTCACAACAACCACAGACGAGGGTTTGCCCTCATGACGGCCAGCCCCAAACTGCCACCAAACTGAGGGTTTGCCCTTATCACTGCCAGCCCCAAATTGCCACCACACCGAGCCCTCTATGGCGCAACAAATGGCAAAATCCCCTTCTGCCGGCGACCAAAGACCATGGCCTGCCCGGCCCAGCACAAATATCACTGACCATGCACCACTGACCAGATATCACTGGCTGGACACCCCTGACCAAATATCATGACCGGACACCACTGACCAGACACCACTGACCAGATATCATGACCAGACACCACTGACCAGACACGACTGCAGCTTGCAAGGACACTGCACAGGCACAGGTTGTGCGTGGGACGCCTCCCACAGCTCACCAACAGCCTTTCCTGACTGTTATAAACGATCAGCCAATTTCATAAAATAGAAGAATTTATTAAAAATTGTCAGAAAAAAGAAACCGATAAAGCCACAAGCAAAATGCAGTTCTGATCCCGGGAATCGGGGCTGGGTGAACCACGGATCCGGCCCCTCTGGCAGCGAATCCCCCCCGGGTTCACAATTTCGGTTTGTGCAGAGTCCACGTTTATACAGGTTTTTTTTGGTTTGTGCAATCGATTACTTCATCGGTCTTTGTTTCCTTGGTCCTTGATGTGTATTCATTTGGTTTCTTATCTGGTCGCTGCTCCCGTGAATAGTTTTTTCTGGGGAGGAACAGGCTTTTGTCCGGGCTTATGGGAATCTAATAGTATTTACATATATATTCTTGACGAGATAGATGAGATTGATATCAGGTGTTGATTACTGAGCCGACGACTGCTGATGGCGGTGCTTAACTCCATCTTCACCCTCCTTTCTCTCGAGAGTGGGCGATTCCCAATTCCTGGCAGAGGTGGTCCTTCCAGGAATGTGGCATTGCTGTATCATGATGAACACAAATTGATTCCTAAAAATCTACCACACTGACCATGCATTGCAGGTCACTGTTGAAAACTGTTTCAGTTTTTAAACATTCCCTTTTGTCCGGAATTTCAGCAGGAGTCCTTGTCTGCTGCTGGATGACCAGGCTGGGTGGGGAGCCCACTCTTCCAGGAATATCCTGAGGGGATTTCACCACCCGAGCTGGTCTCACAGCCCAGCACAGCCTTCTCCAGCGGGTTTTTTTTTTTATTTTAAACGACTCAACTAACCGAGTCGTTAAAAACCGAAAATCACAAAGACCCTCTAACTAATTAAAGTTAGATAGTGTAATGTTTATTAAGACACCGGCGGGCCTGCACGGGCGTGGTCCCCTAGAGACGTGGCAGCCTCATACAAGGCTCCTTTCCTTTATTTGTTTTCCAAAGTCTTACATACAATCCATGTGCATAACCCCAGCACCCCCCACCCCCGATGTGTATTAAAATGAGGCCATTAGTCCTTCATGCAAGTGCAGTTCTTCCCTTGAATTGGGTCAGGAGTCTTGAAGGATGAAGTAAGGAACGTCTTCAGGATTTCCTGCACAGGGACCCCCCTGTATCCTCTATTTCTGGACATCAGGACCCCCTGCTTGCCTTTTCCCCGCCACCCCACGTCTCCCACCCTCCAAACTGGAATACTGGGATAGCCAGACCGGGGATATTGGGACAGCCAGACCCGGGACATTGGGATCACCAGGCCCGGCTCAAGGAGAGGAACCGGCTGTGACCGACAGTGACCTGGAGACGGGGCCGGTACAACCAGAGCGGGGGGAGTGGGGGGAGCCGGGGGCTGGGCTGGGATCTGTGGGAATGGAGGACTCTGAGGGGCTGG
>VXBN01012211.1:189284-208854 GCA_013397395.1 Sinosuthora webbiana
GTACTGGGACCGTACTGGGATGGTACTGGGATGGTACTGGGATGGTACTGGGATCATACTGGGATCGTAAGGGGATCGTACTGGGATCATATTGGGATCGTACTGGGATCATATTGGGATCGTACTGGGATCATATTGGGATCGTACTGGGATCATATTGGGATCGTACTGGGATCATATTGGGATCGTACTGGGATCATATTGGGATCGTACTGGGATCATATTGGGATCGTACTGGGATCATATTGGGATCGTACTGGGATCATATTGGGATCGTACTGGGATCATATTGGGATCGTACTGGGATCATATTGGGATCGTACTGGGATCATATTGGGATCGTACTGGGATCGTACTGGGAGTGAGTAGGAGCAGCGCGATGGCTCCAGCGCTCGGGCTGGGGGCGCTCCCGGGGCCCCGGGGGGCGGCGAGAGGTGGGGGTACCTTATTGTACTGTTTTGTTAATAATGCCGTAGTTGTTGTTTTGTTTGCTTTGTTATACATACTAGTAAATAACTGTTATTCCTATGCCCACACCTCTGCCCGAAACCCCTTTAGTTTTCTAAATTATAATAATTTCGAGGGAGGGGGGTTGAATTCTGCATTGCGAAGGGAGGCCCTGCCCCTCCCCAGCAGATACCTGTCTTTCAGACCAAGACAGCCCCTCTGTGGGAGCTCAGGACTCGTGAACGGCAGAGCCAATGTGATTTCCGCTGAAGCCATTTTTTGTTTACATTACACTACAATTACAGATTCTGAGGCCGCTTGGTCACTTGTTCACACCTCATTTCATTGCCCGGCTCGCCTGTCCATGAGGCAGGCACACATCCTTCGGGACAACTAATGGGTCAGGGTCCATCAGCACGTTGTGCCTCTCCTTTATCTCGGTTTAACATTCTTGGTGGACAGTTTCTCAGGCTCTTGGTCCTTATTTTAGTCTTGTTTTTCTCAGTACCCTTGATGAATTCCTCAGAGTTCTGCTAAAGAAAACCGCAGGTGGTTTGATGAGTTTTCTCTCAAACGGTTTGGCTGGTAAACTGAGTGGCCTAAGTCTTGCAAACACATTGCTACACCCCTCCCAGCCCTGCTTAAGCCCCTCCCAGTCCTGCTTAAGCCCCTCCCAGTCCTGCTTAAGCCCCTCCCAGTCCTGCTTAAGCCCCTCCCAGTCCTGCTTAAGCCCCTCCCAGTCCCGCCTAAAAGCCCGCCCAAACCCCCTCCCAGTTCTGCTCAAAACCCCGCAAAAACCATGAAAACCGCTGCAAAAATCACACAAAATCATACCAAAACCACTCCCAAAATTGCCTCAAAAATCACCTTAAAATCACCCCAAATAACCCCAAAATCAGCTTCTTCCACAATCCCAAAGCCAATTTCTTAATATTTTAATAATTGTTTTCATTGTCAAACTCCAAATTAAGTGCTTACAAAACAAAAACACAAATAAAAGTGCAATAGCCAGAAATCTACATATAAAAGCTTACTCATGGCCCTGTAAAAAGTTTTCAAAGAATGGATCTAATATGTTTCCAAACCAATAAATACTGGAAGTATTAGAAAATGCTTTCCATACCTCTGGACTTTGGATATCAAAAATCACTTCCAAGGAAAAGTGAAGACCCTGAGACACATGCAAGCACGAGTCTTCTAGAGAAAATAATTACAAAGCCCTAATATTCCAATTTTCCTCCAAAAAGAGACCTTTTACAGTTTACTTTAAGGTTTTAAATATATCAGCAGCAAATAGTGATAGCCATTATGTTTAATTCTGCTTAATTCCAGATCCCCACACAGGCAATTTACTTCAGAGTTGGGCTTGATGATCCTTGTGGGTCCCTTCCAACTGAAGACTATTTTGTGATTAAACACATCATGTCAATAATAAAAATAACATTGCATTTGTGAATAATCGGGTGTATCGTGCTTTTGCCTGACAAAAGAGAAGTGCTGAGCATTACATGCACCACGTAAACAAACCCTCCTCTCATCATTGCTCACGTGGATTTCTGGTATCTTTTTTTTGTAGCTCAACTTATATTTGAACCATTTAAGTGCCTTTCTGTGAAGACTGCTGTATGTCTAAAACCTTTAACTTTCAAAGTCATAAAATCAAGATGCTAATTTAAAACATGGAAAAGAGAAACCTGAAAGGTTTCCATAACTAGTACCGTGCACAACAGTCTTTCTCAGTCACCTCTAGAAGCTGAGGAGTTTTCATGTTACCATTTACAGAAATCAGCAAGCCACTAACTCTTAAATGCTAAACCACGACTACAGTGAACAGCTGTTTTTCTCTACCATTTCCTGATCGAGCTGGACATCTAATTTCTCTTTCACCTGCTTAAACAGGCACCAATTGCAAGGAGAATAAAACAGCAACACAATAAACCAAAACGTGGAAACAGCTGACAACTAGACAACTGCAGAGAAACTATACTTTGGGTCGGGGTGAATAAAGAGTGTTTTCTGGTTGTTGGTTTAGTCCTCATCTTCCAAAATGTGTAAATGTGGGCAAGTGTGGGGGGAAATCCAAATCCCTGTTTTCCCTTGAAGATCGACCCAAACAGGCAGAAGATCTTCAGCGGTCTCAGTACTAAATCAATACAGCACCTACATGAATTTGTAGTTTTGAGAAGCCTTCAAATTAAAAAAAAATTAAAAAAAAAAATTACCATAAATTTTTAAATTCTGGACTGAAGCCCTTCTTCTTCAAGTGGAAAAAAAAAAAAAAAAAAAAGGAAAGCACTTTATGTCAAACTAATTACTGGCATTTTTTCCAGCAGTAAGAAAATGCAACAGTATTTCTCAAGCTTTAAGAAGGTAAAATTATCTCATTCCTACATGTTCTAAGCTTGTTCACTATTGAGCTTTGTGGGTTTTTTTTTTTTCCCATTGTAAAGAGTGAAATATCATGGTCCAGGACACTGAATACTTTGCTCACCACACTGCCAAGTGAATGTAAAGTTTGCTCAGGTTAGCCCTAATTGAGTATTGCTTGTTGATGAGACTTTTTGCATAAAGACAGATGATTCATGAGAGTTATAAAAGCACAGAATTAAGATGCTAGCTCAAAACCAGACTATTCCAGTGTAGTAGCGGATGATGAATTTTGGCCCCTTGTTCACAAGTTGTGGTATTATTTGTTTTAAATAGTTCCACGATCAAGAGACCATGATGAAAAAATCTAATTGTTTTCTTGGTTAACGTTATAACAGAATTCAGCATTAAAGTGCTAACATGAAAGAAAGGGTTTACATGGTAAGTAAGGGTACAGGAAATACCTCAATTATTTTAGAAGTATTTCTTGCTCTTTAGAAGGAATTGTACATTTTCAAGCCACAAATCCTCATGTTTTGATCAAATTTAACATACCAGAAAACAATGCTAGCACCTTAGAAATGTCTTCCTTTATATTGAAGTAAATTTTCTGATTAACTGCTTCCACAAATAACTTCACTGCAGTTAGCATGGTCCATCTAAGTGCTACCACTTGGTGATGTTTTAGAACAAGTTAACTCCTTTTGACTTTAACCTTTGATTTTACAGCAATTTCAACAGTTCAGTTAAAACAGCTGCAATGCTCCTACACTGAATCCTTCTTCCTGCAATTCAAACATTTCTGTGAGATTCTGGTATCACAAACTCAAATTCAGTAACTCCCTCCGACTGGTTTTGTTTCAAAATTGTTTCATTTCCCTGTGGAACAAAAATGTCATCCCAGGTGATTTGTTTGGCTGGAGACTCGGACGTTGTTCCTTCAGTGCCATCCTTCCCTGAGCCATCATGATGGACAAATCCCCCCTTGTTCATCCCCGGGACACTGCTGGGGTGGCCACTAATGTAGGTGTCCTGTCTGACCTGCAGGGACCTGCAGGGGTGCAGCAGGTACAGCTTGGTGTCTCCAGAAGGCTCCTGGCTGTGAACTGATCTTATATGGGAGGCCACATTTTGGTACCTCAAGAGAAATTTGCCGCACACCAGGCACTGGTACCTTCGCTCCCGGGTGTGGAGAACTTCATGCCTGGTACGAGACTCTGCAAGAGCAAAAACTTTGTCACAGTAGCGACACAGGAACTTCTTCTCCCAGGAGTGGATGTTGAAATGTCTCCACAAGCTCCTCAGGCGCAGGAACGGCCTCTGGCACACGATACAAATGTAGTAGACTCTGCCATCCTCTACGAGCTCGTAGTGGTCATTGTGCTTTATTTTCATGCGTTTCCCCCTTGGAGAGTCATCACCAGACTTTTTGGGTGTCTCGTCATGCTCGGCTTCCCCTTCCTCAGAATCACCCTCCAAAGGGATGACGATGTCGTAGGTATCCTCACTGATATTTGCATAAACCTTACAGCCTGTGGGTAAGCCTCCGATTTCAGTTGCTGTAGCAAATGTTCTGATTTTCAGCCCATCTGCCACATCCTTTGATGCTAGATCCAAACTTAATTCCTTGTTGTTTCCAGAAAGGACATCTGAAATTTTTATTTTCGGTTCTCCAGGTTGAGGAGATGGCTCTTGTGAAAATGTAAACTTTATTTTCTGTACACCTGATCCTTCAGTGCTCGCTGCCCTAGTAGCAGAAGGCTGCTGAACCAAAGAGCTGCTGCTGACCGAGCCAGGACTAGAGGAGCTAATGATATCGACATCATCTTCAACAACCTCTTCATCAGCAGCAGCAGTTGCTTCCACTCCAGTTACGGGGCCATTATGGGATGGCTGCTGGTTCTTCTCAACTAAATTAATTGTAGGAGTCACGCGTGTTTGATGCAAGGAGCTGGCACCAAGTGATGAGTTAAGCAGAGGCCTCTTTAGCCCAATGATATTACCAGTAAAATGCTGTGGTGTTGCTGAGACAGGAGATTCAGCACCTGGTTGTGCTTGGTTTGAGTTCAGCTGACTGGCAGACAAAGGGAAATTCTGAGCTGCTGTGGTGTTGGTCAAATGGGGAGAGCCACCACTGCCACAGGATTTTTGGTCAGAAGCTCCAGCTGGATTTGAGCAAGGCTGGTTCTGGCTTGCAGCCTTTTTGTCATTAGCACATTCTTTTGGAGGAACAATCTCAGAACAAAAAATTACATCATCATCATCATCCTCACCATCCGAATCGCTCACCGTAATTTTTGCAGTCTCAAATTGTATCCCCCCTAAGGAGAATGAGTGTGTTATAACTGGCATCGCCTCTTGGCCCTCTGGCCTGATTACAGTTTCCTGTGTTTCAGCATCTCTTTGATTTGGACTAGAAGCTGAAGTTCCTGCAGCACCATCTTGGACCTTGCTTGGCACATTTTTGCCTTTGGCAGGAGGTATGCCCAGGTCAGCTATGAATTTAACACCCAGCTCCTGCCCTGATTTAATCAGTTCACCAAGTACATCAGAGCCAACACTCATTATTTTGGAACTATATATATAATCAAGAATTTTTCCAAAAATTTCTGCTCTTACAAATCTCAGTTCAACCACTTGACCAGCCACCGAGAAAAGCTGGTGAAAATAGGTGCTTGAGGCTGAAAGAATGTTTCTGTGAGCTGGAAATTTCCGTCCCTCCACAATGACTGTAACATCACAGAAAAGTCCACAGCGACGCTGCTCATTCAAAGACTGAAGGAGCACTCTAGGATATTGTGTTGCAGAGAGAAATTTTTTCCCCTCCATTTCTACAAAGGGAAAGCAAAATATATCAGATTAGTAAAAATGCAGATTTACAGCATGACAACGTTCACATATTTACTGGCTATTCCTTCTTTAGGAAGAAACAAATCTGAGATCCTGTTCAGAAGATTATGTGCTACTGCACTCCACAAATTTGTTTCTTATTGTTGTTCATCCTTTCCCCTTCTACACAAGATAAGTGGAGTTCTGAATATATCCTCTGTTCTTACAAGGTGGGGAACAGAGAACCAACACCTCATCTTAGGCAACAGCAAATAAGGTTAACTATAACACCAAGAAGATGGAAGTTTCAGGTCCTACAAGCAGCTTTAAACATTATTAGTAATTTCTTTTTAATTGTGAAATATCCCATAAATTGTTATGAGAAAGCCCAATAACGTGAAGTTATTTATGGCCAGACACCAGAATCTGTGTCTGTATATTACCAGTCAACAGTTAATGAAAATGCTAACGATAATGCACTTCTTTACCCAGAAAAATAAACTTTTTTAATATATATATTTTATATATACATATATATATATATACCCATGATATATTTGCAAGGCTTTGTATTTCAAGCTGAGACACTGAAGCAGCACTTGAACAAAACAGATCTGCTAAGTCAAAGTAACCCATTTGTGAGCAACGCCCATTCAAAGCCCCCCAATAACTGCAAAAAAACAACATCAAAAAGTAGAACAGCCGGTCACGGGCTCTGATTTTACCCGTGAAAGTTTTATCCTTCATGTCCCCAGGCCGGGCCGGCCGAGGCGCCGAGGCCGGAGCCCCGCGGTCCCGGAGGGTCTTACCGTGAGGACGGCTCCGAACGGGGCCCCGCCGGGGCAGCAGCGGCCGGACAAGGCGGGGAACGCGGGCCGGGGGCTCCGCACGGCTCGGGCACAGCGGGGAGAGGCGGTCCGGGGGCTCCGGACACAGCCCCCGACGGAGCGGCCTCGCCGGCTGAAAATCCCCGGCAGCCGCCGCAGGGCTCAACACGTGGGTGAGGGCGGCCGCGGGCCCGAGGTGCGAAAGAGCGGGAGGAAGGAAGGGAGGAAGGCAGGAAGGCAGGAAGGAAGGGAGGAAGGAAGGAAGGGAGGCAGGAAGGGAGGGAGGAAGGGAGAGAGAGAGAAGAAAGAAAGAACGAAAGAACAGGTGAGACAAAGGTATTGCCCGTGTGCAGGCTGGAGAGCCGAGCTGCCGGGTTGTTTGTGTACTCGGGGAGGTGGCGGGGCTCCCGCGGAGGGTGTCCCGGGGCTGCCCCGGGCCCGCGGGCCTCACGCCTTTGCCGCCCGCCGGGCCGAGCCGGGCCGGGCCGGGGCCTACATGGCCCAGCGTGCCCCGCTGCGCGGAGCAATGGGGCTGATTTGAATAATCCGTGAGCCCGTGGGCTGAGGCCAATCAGCCGTCGGGGACCCGTGATAAATAACGCCGCATGTTTGAGGGTCACCATTGCTGTGATGTGCGCGTTCCGCCCGAGCTCCCCGGCTCTGCGCCATGCCGCGAAGGAAGCAGGCGAAGCCCCGGCACATCCCGGCCCAGGAGCGGCCCCCGGGTGCTGCAGGCGGTGAGGGCAGACGGGGCGCGGAGCGGCCGCGGCTCTCCCAGCGCGGCTGATGCCAGGGCCGCTTCCCGGAGGCTTTTTGCGCCCTCGTGCTTCACCCCCCGCTCCTTTCCCCCCGCGGGCTCTGCCAGGAGCCGACCCTTGGCTCGCCCCAGGGGTTTTTTCGGGGGGAGCTGAACTCACCGCGGGGCTGAGCGAGGCACTGACTCCTCGTTATTTTCGGGCGCGGCGCGGGGGGAGCGTGCGGGGCCGGGGCTCCCGGAGCGGCATCTTCCCGGGCCGGGCTGCGGGGGCTGGCGGCTCTGCCGGCCCGTTCCCCGCTATCGCCGTCCTCGGTGCGGAGCTCGGTGCGCTGCCACGTCCCGCTCCCGGGCGGGGTGCGGCGGGAGAGGGCACGTCCCGGTTCCGTAGGGCCGGGCAGGGCGGCGGGCGCGGGTGCCGCGGTCCGGAGCGACACTCGCGGCTGTAGGTCGCGGTGCGGGCAGTGCCGGCGGCTCAGGTGGGCGCCGGGCTGGCGGCGGCCCCGCCCGCGGTGGCGGAATTCCCGCGCGTTTTTGGAATTGATCAAACGTGTTTTTTGTTTTAAAGTTAACTTTCACGTGCACTTCATGCCACGCAACATTAAATGGTTGAAGTTTGCTTTGTTGAATGCACACAGTGCCCTTGTTGAGGTAAGAAATGGCAAAGTTTGCAATATTCTCCCTCAGAGCGGTTTTACGTGCCCGTCAGGCAAGGTAATGTGCTCGAGGTGTCACCTGGACATGGTTCCCCTCCGTGTTTAGGACACACCCGGGGTGGTTTGGCCACACCTTGCACAAACCAAAGCCTCAAGAAGCTCCTGAGCTTGCAGAATCCCGGCTTCACCTGGGCCCAGGGGGCGGCTGGTGATGAGGGACTGGAGCCAGGACAGACGAGTGACACCATTCCCGTGTGCCTCGTTGGGGCCGTGGCAGGTGAAGTCGCTGCACCCTCGGCACCTATCAAAATTGGAGCAATTACAGTGAGCTCCAGGATTTTTCAGCTGATGGGGGCTGGAGTCCTGCTGGAACCCTTCCTGCTTGCCCCTCACTGGGAGGTTTTCCCTGCTGAGCACTCCTGCCCTGAGCACTGCCCCGCTTCCAGCGGGCTGCGAGTTTCTTGTTTGAAGGATGGCAGGGCTGAGCGAAAACATCCTGTTTTGGTTACAATTTCTCTAATTCCAGTTCAGATATTTTCCCCAATTTTTTTTTTTCCACGTGCAAATTCTGCTCAGCCTGAGCTGTGGGATGCTGGTGGTGGAACAGCAGGAACGGATTTGGAGCCCAGCTTGGTTTTCCCTGCCCCTTCCCAAAAGTGGGTGAGTTGTGGATGCAGCTGCACGAGGCCTCCTGCGAGGATGGGAAATGCCTTGGTGTGGTTTGGCCAGCAGAACTCGGTATTTGTGTGTTGGTGATCGCAGGAACAGGATGGGACTGCTGGGGCAGCTGTTCTCAATCCTTAATGAAGCGTCAGTCTCAATACAGGGGTAGAGACAATGGGGAAGAAGCAACAGCTCACTGCCTGCCAGCAGCAAATTCCTTTGTTACAGAGCATCTGAAAAACTTTTCAGCCAACAGTATACTGCTAAAGCTTACAGACAGTTGTTTTAGCCCATCAGTTATAGCAGATGTACACCTGCTTTGAACAATGTTCCCTTGTATGTTTTTCTATTAACCATACAGAATACCCTTATTAAGCTTTAGACCTTCTGCTATCTTGTCAGGCATATATTTTCTGCAGTGTTAGGATTTATTCAAGCCAGACCTAGAAACTCAGCCTGTGTTTCCCATGTCCTTGTTTGCTATACTACTGTATCTTCTCTAGTTTCCAGCTTTTCAGTTGCAGCATATTCTGAGTTCTCAGCTTTTTCTGTTTGAGGCCTGCTTTTTCAGCTCCCAAAAATCCTTTTTAATTTTAGTGTTTTCCCACAATTTGTGTTAATTTTAATAATCATGGGTACCAATGGAGTCTCATACTTGTGTGTTGTTCCATATTTCATAATTTCTTTGCTCCTGTGTCCATGTAGAGATTACTTTCGGGGTGTGTTAGCTTTTGAAGGATTTAAGAGCTAATATTAGCCTTGCTTTGCTTTTGTCAGCTCTCTTGGGTTGCAATTATAATGGCAGAGTATCAGTGCAGTAAGAATTGGTAAAAATTCCTATGTTAACAATTTGTATGAATTTCTTAGAGATGGTTAACAAAGAATTAGATCCCGAAATGCAGAGAGCAAATAACTCATGTGGTGTTTTGCTCAGTGCTTCAATGCTTTCTCTGTCCTTCGGTTCCTTTTAAGCTGTGTTGCAGGTGCTGCCTTGCAGGACTGTTCCAGGGTTTTTTTTACCTGTATAAAGGGATTTGGGATAAATCTCTTTTCATTGAGCCTTGTGAGAGTTGTTTTACAATATGTTTTTTCTTGTAAACTGAACTGAGATGCAGATTTCTTTGGGGTTGTGAAGGAATTGGCATGAAAACAAAGAGCAGGATTTCAGATTAATCTGCAAACTTGATTCAAGTGACTTGTACCTGTAATTTTCAATTCAGAAGTCAGTGGTCTTAGTAGTGAATACTTGGTCTAAATCTAGCAATTACTAATATGACTTTTTTTTATTTTAAGGGAGTACACAAGACATCCCAGGTGACAGAGATGGTGAAATGAGTTCCAAAAGGTGCCGCATGGAGGAAACCAAAATCTGTGAGAAATGCTGTGCAGAATTCTTTGTTCTCTCTGAATTCCTCGAGCATCAGAAAAATTGCACAAAAAATCTGCCTGTTCTAATCACGAACGACAGTGAGGGAACAATCCCCCCTGAGAGCTTCTCTGAGGCTCCTCTGGGGACCTCCCCAAACGACCAGATGGATGGCAGGACACGCAAGGACATCCAGGCCAAGGGCTGCACCAGCTCCGTGGAAAAGAGAGAAGGAAAAATGGATGCTGAACTGGTGGGAGGAATGTGCCTTGAAACAGAACCCCCCCTGACACCTGCAGCTCCCAGCCTAAGCTCTCTGCCAAAGCCTGAAGTACCAAACACGTCCAGCGCCGTCTCTTTCTCAGCAGCCAGCTTCAACACCATCTGCATGATGCTGGAGCAGCTGCTGTGCATGTCTCAGCAGCAGTTCCAGCTGCTGAGGGAGCAGATCCACATCCAGATTGCCATGATGGCTCCCCACACCCTGCACCCCTCCACAGCAGCTGCTGCTGACCCGCTCAAGGCTCTGGAGGCCGACGTGTCCCAGCAGCTCTCGGCTGCTGTGGCTGTAATCAGACAGAAGGCTGGAAGCCAGAGCCTACCCCTGGAGTCCTTGGAGCAAGGAGAACTACCTCATTCTAACACTGGCATTGCAGCCACCAGCTCGCTGGCTGCTGGGCTCTCGTCCTCCTTCCCCCTGAAGCCAGAGGGGAGCCGAGGCCTGCCCGCCTCCATCTCTCAGTTCCCAAATCCTTTGCTACCTCAGTCCTCCGGCTCGGTCATCTTCCAGAACCCGCTCTCGGCCCTCTCATCCATGATGGATTCCTCAAAGAAGGGGCAGGGGAAACCCCCCAACATCAGCATGTCTGAAAGCAAACCAAAAGCAGAGGAGCCGTTGTTCAAACACAAGTGTAAATTCTGTGGGAAGGTCTTTGGCAAGGACAGTGCCCTGCAGATCCACCTCCGCTCCCACGTTAACAGGCAAAGACCCTATATATGTGTCATCTGTGGGAGCCACTTCACGACCAAAGAAAGCTTCAAAGTGCATGTTCAGAGACACAAAAATGAGTACTCCTGCATAAAGATGAATCCTTACCCAGTTCCTGAGCACCTGGACAATGTTCCTACCAGCACTGGAATCCCCTGTGGGATGTCTGTGCCACTGGATGAGTCCAACCTGATTGTGGACAGCAAACCTCTCCTAACAACTCTGCCTACCTCTGCGGCCACTGGTGTGCCTCAGACCATCTCCAGCCTGGCAGGCATCAAGGATTCTCTGCCTGGGACGTTCTCAAGTGAGCTGCAGTCAAGGCCCTCTCCTCAGAGCGAGGGTGGCTCCTCCTTGTCGGGGGCAGTCGGTCACGAATCGGGGACGGAGCAGAGCTTGAGCTCCCCACAAGCCACCTGCAGCGTGAGCATCTTCCACGTAAGTGGGTCAAACAAGCCAGGCTCAGAGACATCAAAGTTCCAGCAGCTGGTTGAAAATACCAACAAATCCACTGCTAAGCCCAACGAGTGCCTGGTCTGTCACAAAGTGCTGGGCTCCCGGGGCTCGCTCAAATTGCATTACCGCACCCACACCGGGGAGAGGCCCTTCAAGTGTAAGGTCTGTGGCCATGCCTTCTCCACTAAAGGGAACCTCACAGCTCACTATGGTGTCCACTGGACCAATCCCTCCTCGAAGGTGCAGCATTCGTGCCCGGTTTGCCAGAAGTCTGCACACCCCGTGGTGCTGCAGCAGCACATCCGCATGCACATGGGCGGGCAGATCCCCAACACCCCCATGCCCGAGCCCGCCTGCGACAGCGCCGAGGTGGAGCCTGCTGTGCCTGAGAAGAACAGAGACGTGGTGGAAAGCATAGACGTGGGAGATGACCTGGACCCTCAGGGTGGCCCCAGGAGTTCTTCCAAACCTCCTACTCTGTGCAACGCACAATCAGAGTCACCCACCACAGCCGCCACCTTCTCCGGGGTTACAGCGCTGGAGAACCAGATGAGAATTGTCACCTCCTCCCTGAATTTGCAGTGGCAGAGCAGCCTGAAGTCCAGTGACATTGCAGGAAGTGATGGTGTGACCAACGCCTCGTCCTCGGTGGCGGGAGACGCCGACTCCCAGGACGGCCGGAGCCCCGTCGCCTCCGAGGCCGCGGCGCTGCCGGCGCTGTCCCCGGCCAGCAGCCAGCCCGAGAGCGCCAGCTCCAAGTCCCCTGCCTTCAACAGCCAGGAGGATTCCAGCACAGGGAGTACATCAGAGGGCCCCGGGAACGCTCCTGCAGAAGTGGAGGGGGTTGTGGGAGCTCTGGGTTTAAAGTACGGCAATATCGATGGGAAGGGCATTAAAGAGGAGCCCGGGCTACACTTTGCAAATGGGGAATATGGTGAGTAATGAAATGCTGGCAGGGATTTGGGGTGGGGCAGTAGGAAATCAATCCTGAAAGGACCAACAGGAAACAAGACTTCCTCAGCTTTCCCCTCTTTGTCTGTTTGGATAAAGGCATAGGCCCTGTAAAGTTTTCCTGACTAAGAAGGCCCAAAATTCAAAGGCTTAAGTACCATCATCTCCTTAAAGTTAACATAGACTGTGCCCTCGCTGTCTTTCCTGGGCTCACTTGATATCTCCTTATACCTCTTTAAGAATACACATTTGTGTTTTAAGGGAAAACTGCTTATCCCTAGAGTGTGACATGGAAACCCTGAAATAGTTTGTGGGGTTTTCAGGCTCTTAAGCATTAAGGTTAAGATTGATCTAAATTTGACCTGAAAGACTTTCTAACTCTTAAGCTCACCAACAAATCCAGGGATGAACTGGTTTGTTTTGGGGTATCCTAGGAAGTGTGGTGGGCTCTGCAGATGTGCTCTTCAGGGACATGCAGCTTCAAAGGCAGGGCCTCGAGTCTCAGCCAGGCTTAAGCTTGGGAGCAGAATTAGGTTGGGATAAGCATCACCTTTGCTTTCTTTCCAGGTCGAAGCAGTATTCCAGCTTCTCTTGTCAGAGCCCCGCCAGCCCTGATAAAAATGGAGCTGCCCAGCGATTGTCCCCTCAGCACTGGCCACTTCCTTGGCTCTCCAGCTCTGTCCCCTGGGGTCACCCCTCCTGCCAAACAGCACACCTGCACTACCTGTGGGAAGAACTTCTCCTCTGCCAGCGCCCTGCAGATCCACGAGCGCACCCACACCGGGGAGAAGCCCTTTGCCTGCACCATCTGTGGGAGAGCCTTCACCACCAAGGGAAACCTGAAGGTGGGTCCTGTCTGCTGTCCCCTCCTCTGTCTGTGAAACTAAGACTAGAGATGGAAACACTTTTTCTGATACTTGTCTGTCCTTTTGCCCTGTGAGGGACTCAGTTCCCTCAGTTTCACAGAGGCTTTTCTCTCCCTGTGAGAAGCTCCTCAGCCCTCTTGCATAAATGCTGATGGGGAGAGAAAATACTCTGCAGTGTGTGAGCAGTGCCTTGCTGGAAGCACCAGCAAAATGGGGTCTGGAAGATTTCAGCTTAAATGAACCTCTCTGCCAAATTACTTGGTGGTTTTTTTTGCAGTAGCCAGTATTTTTTGCAGTATGGTCTGTTTGCAGCAGATAATGTGGGTTCTGTTTTGGGGGGAGAGAGGGTGGCTTTGCCAGCACCACTTATTCCAAGTGTAAAACACAGTCCTCCAAGCCCTCTAGCAGCCAACTCCAGAGAGCCATGGTGATGTCAGGCAGTGGAATGACTGTGTCTTAATCATGCCAGGAAGGGAACTCTGACAAGAGCCACGCAGCTTAAATATTCACCTGAATGCAAATGGAGCAAGCCTGGCTCCTTTGGGCCACTTGGCTGCAAGCAAAGCAGAATTTGGGTTACACCACGAGAGAGTTGCAGCATTAATGATTCTCTTTTCTCATCGTTAATCATTCTCATTAATGATTCTGCTTTTCCCCTCTCTGGAAGATCCATGGAGGAACCCACACGTGGAACAACTCAGCTAAGCGGGGCAGGCGCCTGTCCATGGACAACCCCATGGCCCTGCTGGGGAACCACCCCAGGAAGGTGCAGGAGACGTTCCCCAAGGCCCTGGTGCCCTCGGTGAGCATCGGCCCCGCCGTGTGGAGCCGGCACGGGGCCGTGCTCAGCACCGGGCTGGCCGCGAGCACCAACGAGATCTCGGTGATCCAGAGCGGGGCCCTGTCCGTGCCCGTGCCCGTGGCGTCCCCCCTGAACTCCTCCCCGGCCTCCAAGGGGGACACGGCCCTGGCTGGAGCTGCCCCTGACCCGGAGAAGGCCGGTGGTGCTGCAGGCAGTGTGCCAAAACACCAGTTCCCTCAGCTCCTGGAGGAGAACAAAATCGCCGTGAGCTGAAGGCTCGGGAGGAGCCGACCTACGGAAAGAACAAATACATGCAGACACAAACATGTATTTTTAAGAGATTCCACTTTGGCCTCCCATTTTGCTATTGATGTGCAGATGATTTCATCGTTGTCTCTGTAAGAGTTGCCCAATCATGATACTGCTTTGCAATTAGTAATTAATAATGGGATTTCCTTCTTTTTGGAAAGATGCGGGTCTTGCAGAGCAGTTCTTACGTGTGACTTCAGTGTGTACAGCCTTACAGGAGTTTCTACAACTTGAAATTCCAAAGGTTAGCATGTTTACCTCTTTGTTTAGAGTGATAATGGGGGTTTTGAATAGAGTGAAAACAACCTGCTGTTGATGGAAAAGCTTCTATTTACTGATGAGAAATGGAAACTATTAATGAGGGTAAAGGTCCTACAATGTCTGCCACCCTCTTAGAATTTTTCTCAATAATGGTTATAAAAACTCAATTTTTTTTTAAATTCCTTTGGGTTTTTTGCCTCAGAAGTTCTGTGAAAAGCAAATTGCTGTTTTTCTTTAGTCACTGCTCCTAAGTAATTAATTCTTTGTGTTGACTGCTGTTTGTTTAATACTACTACTAGGACAGTCCTTCAAGTATAGTGCCAAAATTCCTGCTTCCAAAGAGGTGCAGTTTATCCTACATGTTTTATTTCCATGCCGAGAGCCCCAAACAAGCATGGGTGGGTATGTATGTACTTTTTGTTTTGTTTTGTTTCCTCTCAAAAGGGAAGACTTGCCTTTGGAAGTCAGGTGGAAAAGCTCTGCAAGGAATCTCAGGTGACTGTTGCCATTTGCCATGGGAACTGGTTTCCTTAGCAAGAGACTTTTTATTTTTATTTTTATTTTTATTTTATTTTTATTTTATTTTTATTTTATTTTGGTAATTTAGGAGATCAGTCTGTATAAACCTGTGTTTAAATATGAAGTATTCATGCTTAGGTTAAATGTTTTGTGGGTTTTTGGATGGCATTCCTGCTCTTGGTCATTAAGGGGTTTTTTTTGGTGGCCTGTGAGCTTGCATTCCACCAAAATGGTAATTAATGATCCATTTGTGTTGTATGAAGGTTGCTGGGATGGTCATCTGGATTCTATCTACCTCATTTTTTCCCTTTTGTAGTTGCAGTGTCTGTTTTTTCTAGTAATGACCACTGTAATGACTGAGATTCAAGCAGATGCTTTTTTACCACCGTTGAAGCCAAAACATTAAATTCCTGTGTTTAGTGGCATTAAAACCTGGGATGATTTTGACAAGTATCTCCCAACAACTTTAAAATAACAGCTATGGGTTTCCCAGAAGTTCAGAGCTGCTGTTTGCACCTTTCAGAAGGTCTCAGTGGCAAACAAACAGTATCTTTGGCAGAGGAGGCAGCTCATCTTGCTCACAAGATCCGTGTATCAGGGATGGATTTGGGCAAGGGGGACTGTCAGCTTGTAACTGGTGCTCAGCTGTCTCTGAAATCACCCACCCTCAAATTACATTTTCCTAGAGTTTTTGGGGTTTATGGCCTGTTGAGCAGTTATAGTTGACCTTTGGAAGAGTAATCTACTCCTCTTCTCAGACTTGGGTAACAGCAACTTTTGCTTCAGTTGCTTTTCTTGATGCCGTCCAAGGTGTAGATCAGAGGCTTTATTATTTGCATTGCTCTAGTTAATGGTGTTCTAGCTACAGGAATTTTACACCAGGTAGGCCCTACAGGCTGTGTTATACTGACATATCAATAACATTAACTGAGCCTTGCAGTGGTTAATGAGTGCTGTAAAGGGTTTAATACATACTACAGCTTCTCTCTTTAGGCTGACACTGAAAAAATTACCCGCTTCAGTTTGCTACCATATTACATTTTTCAAGAGTGCTCTGCTTCTTTCTGTGGCATTTCCTACAGAATGCTGTCAAAGGATATGATTTTTAAGCAGAAAAAAAAAATGCAGTTATTTATCAATTCATAGAAATATTGTTGCTAACAGATTATAGTAAATCACGTGCACCTCATGCACATCCCAGTGGGGGACCCTTGCAAGGTTCCAGGGCTGTTGCTGAAATACAGCACTCTAATTAAGGAAATGCTCAAGCTCTGAATATCCCAGAGGTGATTTTCTTTGTTTTAAGCCGTCTTCTTACATTACCAGAAAAATGGTTATGAGAAATGAGAAACATTTAACTTCAGGGTTAAGAAGAAAATCCTATTCTGCTTGTTCAGAATTCTCAGCTCCAGATCACTCACTGAGCTTGTTCATAATTCTGACCTCCAGATCATTTTTTCTGTTGTCAGTCAATGTTTAATCTTGGAGACTCATTACAGAATACAGTAGTGAAAACTCTAATGTGAAGTGGGTAGACTTGTCAATACAGCCCTTTAAAACCTCCTTCCCACTTCTCTTTTAAAATCTGTCTAACAATAGTCTTAATTTTTCTGACAACAAAAGTCATATTAAAACTCTGCTGGAGAAGACAGGCATAGAGCATAAACTATCAAGCCCCATTCTTTGGTATGTGTTTATTTTACATAGATAAAAGACTAATAAAATAATTAAAGAATAGACATAAAATATTTTTATTAAGGTCTTTAACAGAAAAAAAAAAAAAAATTAAATCTCATTTTAATTATTTTAGGCATTGCTCTCCAAACTGACTCTCCTATCATCTTCTGGGAAATTACTGTCTTTGGAAAAGACTTACAAGAATAAATAAATGTCACTGAATAAATCCAGAAAACAAACAAAAAACAAAAGTCAACCAAGACACTGGACATGATGGTGTCTCATTCAGACTTGGTTGTTTATTATTTCTTACCTAAGGTACAGCTTCATGCANGGTTTTGGATGGCATTCCTGCTCTGATCATTAAGGTTTTTTTTGTTGTTTTTTTTTTCTGGTGGTCTGTGAGCTTGCATTCCACCAAAATGGTAATTAATGATCCATGTGTGTTGTATGAAGGTTGCTGGGATAGTCATCTGGATTCTATCTACCTCATTTTTTCCCTTTTGTAGTTGCAGTGTCTGTTTTTTCTAGTAATGACCACTGTAATGACTGAGATTCAAGCAGATGCTTTTTTACCACCGTTGAAGCCAAAACATTAAATTCCTGTGTTTAGTGGCATTAAAACCTGGGATGATTTTGACANTACGACCTGGGATGATTTTGACAAGTCAACAACTTTAAAATAATAGCTATGGGTTTCCCAGAAGTTCAGAGCTGCTGTTTGCACCTTTCAGAAGGTCTCAGTGGCAAACAAACAGTATCTTTGGCAGAGGAGGCAGCTCATCTTGCTCACAAGATCCGTGTATCAGGGATGGATTTGGGCAAGGGGGACTGTCAGCTTGTAACTGGTGCTCAGCTGTCTCTGAAATCACCCACCCTCAAATTACATTTTCCTAGAGTTTTTGGGGTTTATGGCCTGTTGAGCAGTTATAGTTGACCTTTGGAAGAGCAATCTAACTCCTCTCAGACTTGGGTAACAGCAACTTTTGCTTCAGTTGCTTTTCTTGATGCCGTCCAAGGTGTAGATCAGAGGCTTTATTATTTGCATCTCTCCAGTTAACCGTGTTTAGCTACGGGAATTTTACACCAGGTAGGCCCTACAGGCTGTGTTATACTGACATATCAATAATATTAACTGAGCCTTGCAGTGGTTAATGAGTGCTGTAAAGGGTTTAATACATACTACAGCTTCTCTCTTTAGGCTGACACTGAAAAAATTATCCGCTTCAGTTTGCAACCATATTACATTTTTCAAGAGTGCTCTGCTTCTTTCTGTGGCATTTCCTACAGAATGCTGTCAAAGGATATGATTTTTAAGCAGAAAAAAAAATGCAGTTATTTATCAATTCATAGAAATATTGTTGCTAACAGATTATAGTAAATCACGTGCACCTCATGCACATCCCAGTGGGGGACCCTTGCAAGGTTCCAGGGCTGTTGCTGAAATACAGCACTCTAATTAAGGAAATGCTCAAGCTCTGAATATCCCAGAGGTGATTTTCTTTGTTTTAAGCCGTCTTTTTACATTACCAGAAAAATGGTAATGAGAAATGAGAAACATTTAACTTCAGGGTTAAGAAGAAAATCCTATTCTGCTTGTTCAGAATTCTCAGCTCCAGATCACTCACTGAGCTTGTTCATAATTCTGACCTCCAGATCATTTTTTCTGTTGTCAGTCAATGTTTAATCTTGGAGACTCATTACAGAATACAGTAGTGAAAACTCTAATGTGAAGTGGGTAGACTTGTCAATACAGCCCTTTAAAACCTCCTTCCCACTTCTCTTTTAAAATCTGTCTAACAATAGTCTTAATTTTTCTGACAACAAAAGTCATATTAAAACTCTGCTGGAGAAGACAGGCATAGAGCATAAACTATCAAGCCCCATTCTTTGGTATGTGTTCATTTTACATAAATAAAAGACTAATAAAATAATTAAAGAATAGACATAAAATATTTTTATTAAGGTCTTTAACAGAAAAAAAAAAATTAAATCTCATTTTAATTATTTTAGGCATTGCTCTCCAAACTGACTCTCCTATCAGCTTCTGGGAAATTACTGTCTTTGGAAAAGACTTACAAGAATAAATAAATGTCACTGAATAAATCCAGAAAACAAACAAAAAACAAAAGTCAACCAAGACACTGGACATGATGGTGTCTCATTCAGACTTGGTTGTTTATTATTTCTTACCTAAGGTACAGCTTCATGCAACGTGAGCCCTGTCTAACAGGACAAGAAAATGTCTACCTCTACTTTGTTTCAAGGATTTTAAGCAATAAAACCAATTAAAACCTGACACCTAAGGTTTTTTTATTAATAACCCAATTAAACATCACGCAATGTCCACACTGCGGTTTTCACCAACCAGTTAGGAAAGATCACCCCAAACTGAGAAGGAGGAAGAAGAAGAAAGTGAAGAAGGACCCAGGCAATGCCCAGACCCCTCTATATTGTCCCATACATATATATTACTATTCTATATCCTAAAACCCTTAACCTTAAATATTTCACCCTGTGACATCTCACACGTCCATCCACCTACACACACACACACTCTCAGTGCTGTCACTCAGGTTTGGAAGCCATTCCCACGGCCTCAGGTCAAAGGCAGTGCCCTCCTGAGGGTCACCACCTGTCAAAGCAGAAACCTGATATTTGCAGCACCCAGGGTTCCAACACACAGGTTTGACCGAAACTGTGGGACAGTGTCTTGAAGCAGGCAAGCTTTTCTTTTCTACTGATTTTTCTGAACAGGAAAATCTTTGGCAGAGAGGTGAGACACATCTGGGGAAAACAATTACGTTTCCATTACAACAGGATTAAACAACT
>VXBN01012212.1:0-16531 GCA_013397395.1 Sinosuthora webbiana
GAGTGTGGTTCTTTTGTGTCTGTTACAGCGACAAACATTAGTCTGTACATTTTGCTGCTCGTTTACAGATGTCTTTGAAATTTTCAGCCACAGGAGTCTGGTGTTTTCCACTGTCCACTCTGAGTCGGGAGCCCTCTTAATTCAGGTGCAATGTATCCAGGAGTTAATTCCTTTCACCTTCACTGCTGTTCTTGTGGTCAACAGAACTAGATAAGGTCCTTTACAGTGCCCCTGAAGTGGTTCAGATTTTCAGGTCTTGATGTATATGTGATCCCTGGGCTGCAATAAATGAACTGGGGTGTCTAGGGTAAGAGGTTCTGAGAGATTGATAAATCTTTTTAGTTCATTCAAGGATTTCCCCAATTAAACTAAATATTGTTCTGTTTCCTGATTCCAAATTTGTTCTTCGGATCCAGGGAAAGTTGCAACAGAATATGGTCTTCCAAACATCAACTCATACAGGCTCACCATCAGTTTAGTTCGGGGTTGCACTCTAATTCATAACAAAGCTAATAGTAACACCTGTGGCCATTTCAATAAAGTTTCCTGACAAATTTTGCTAATTTGTCTCTTTAAATTTTAATTCATTTGCTCAACCCTTCCACTAGATTATGGTCTCCATGGAGTATGTAAATCCTGACTTAAACCCAACTGTTTACTAAGTTGCTGTAACATTTCAGATATAAAAGGAGGTCCCCTATCAGATAATATCCCTATAGGCACTCTGAACCTGAGTATGATCTCTTTGAGGAGTATGTTGGAAACTTCTCTAGCCCTGTTGGTGCAGCAGGGGAAAGCTTCTGGCCACCTGGAAAAGGTATTTGTAGTGGTGTGTTTTGGGGTTTTTCCCAGTTTTTCTATATGCATCTGTTTGTTTTACACTGTTTCAAAATGTTTTTTTCCATGTACCCCATGTTTTACCCAATTATGGTTTACCCCAGTTATTGTTATTAATCAATCATCGTTTATGTGACACCTGGGTCCTGCCTGTCACTTTGAAGCCTCAGGCTGATCTCTAGAAAGTTCTGGTGAGGACGTCGAGTGGTTGGTGGGGTCCAGGTCCCCCTTCCCCCTTTGTTCCTTGATTTGTTCTATGGGTTGTCATTTAGGTTCGGGGTCACTCCCTTCCAATCTGGATTGGTTCCAAGTTGTATCCTCCCCACTCCCCCACCCCCATAATTAAGGTGAAAACCCATGAGTTCAGTGGGCTTTGGCGGGCTGACTCCTGGGTTAAAGGAAGTCATGTGGATTTAATAAAACCCAGCTGAAGTTCCCCACCGGAGTTCCATCCCTTTATTTCTCACATTGTCCACACTTCTGCTAAGGCAAGGACCCAAAGGATCAAAACTGTATTCCAGAATACAGGACTGTACCTTTTTGCAATGCCAGTGCCACAGCTAGCCAGGAAGTGCGGGCAAAAGCCCCGAGAGAAGCACCGCACCATCTCAGGTATCCACTAATACTAGGAGATACCTGTATTCTTGTTGGCGTGGTAGCTCAAAAAAATCAATTTGCCAGTACTCCCCGGGAGTGTTTCCTCTTTTAATAATCCCCGTAGGTGGTCTTTTTGAATTCAAAAGATTATTTTTAAGACATATCAGGTGTTTTTCTGTAACAGACCTGACAATTTTTGTCATTCAAACACCGAGTATCTGAGTCCATAGACTTGTCATCATAGCATCAATTCCCCAGTGGGTTTGCTGGTGTTTCTCTTTTACAATTTGTAACATCAGTTGTGGTGGGACTATGACCTGGTTATTGGGAGTTCCCAGCCATCCACCCTCTTTATTATGGGTTTTTAGATAAGTAGCTAATTTTAAATCTGCTTGACTATATCCAAGGCTGCCTTCTGGTAGTGACATAGCTTTATCAGGTATTAATGCTAGGATGCCTTATTGTGCAACCTCTCATGCTGCTTTATCTGCAAGTCTATTTCCTACATGAATTTGGGAATCCCCACACTGGTGTACCTTGCAGTGTAGTACAGCCACTTCTTTGGGCAGTTGGATAGCATCAAGAAGGAACAATATTTCTTGTTTATTTTTAATGTGAGATTCTTGTGCTATTAATAGGCCTCTTTCCTTCTGTATAGCTCCATGGGCATGAACAATGCTAAAAGCATATTTTGAGTTGGCCTTTTTCCTGCTGCCAATTCCAGGTTTCTTCATAGGGCTATGAGCTCTGGCCTTTGTGCTGAGATGTCCGTGGGCAGCAGTGCAGCTTTTATTGTCTTGGTTGACATGACTATGGCATAGCTGGTTCTTCATTTTCCATCTTGCACCAAGCTACTGCCATCTGTAAAGAACTCTGTCTCTGGATCTTCAGTGGGTGTGTCTTGTAGGCCTGGTCACCTTGCATAAACTTGCTCAATTGTCTGTAAGTAGTCATGGGTTAGCTGTTGATCCCCTTGCATCAGGGTGTTCAGGAATTAAGCTGGATTTACCGCTGTGGTTAATTTCAACTCCACATCATCTTGCTCCATTAAAATAGTCTGATACTTCAGTATATGATTCAGGGAAAGCCAATGCCCCCCTTTTTGTCCTAATACAGTGGTTACTGCGTGTGGAGTGTACTCTGGTATCTTTTGTCCCAAAGTCAATTTCCTGGCCTCTTGCATGAGGAGAACAGTCGCCACTATGGCTTGCAGGCATCTGGGCCATCCCTGGCTGACCTTGTCAAGCTGTTTTGAAAAGTACCCCACAGGCCTCTTGAAGTCTCCTACCTTCTGAGCCAGAACTCTGAAGGCTAGGTGCTGTCGTTTGTGCACAAAAAGCTCAAAGGCCTTTGTTAAGTCTGGAAGTGCTAAGGCAGGTGCAGACATCAAGGCCAGCTTTAACGCATGTTCACTCTGAGGAGTCCAAATCAAAGGTCCTTCTGGGGCCTCCTTTAAAAGCTCATACAATGGTTTAACTAAAAGTTCATAATTTGAAACCTACAGTCTGCACCATTCAGCCATACCCAAGAATGCTCTTAAGTCTCAGGCAGTCACAGGTTGGAGTACCTGGCAAATGGCTTATTTTCTGTCCATTCCTAATTTCCACTGTCTTAGTATTATTTCATATCCTTGGTAGGTAACTTGCTGCTTCATGATCTGAGCTTTTTTTCCCAAGACACTTTGTAGCCTACTTGGCCTAGGAAATTTAGAAGACTGATAGTCAATTCAATACACTTTTCATTAGTTTCAGTTGCTAGCGAGATGTCATTAACATACTGCAGGATCAACCCTTCGGGGTTGTCCTTTTTCCAGACCTCTAATTCTTTGCCAGTTGGTTCCCAAAAATCCTTGGACTATTTCTAAGTGTTTGCAGTAACACAGTCCAGGTAAGCTGAGTCTTCTGGCCACTTTGAGGATTTTCCCATTCAAAGGCAAAAATTCCATGACTTTGCTTATTGAGAGGTATGCAAAAGAAAGCATCCTTCAGATCTATTACTGTAAACCATTGGTGATATTCCATAAGGGCTGTTAACAGGGTATAAGGATTGGCTACAACAGGGTGGATATCCTGAACTATTAGATTGATCGCTTGTAGGTCTTGTACCAGCCTGAATTCATCCCAGGCTTTTTAACTGGCAAAATAGGAGTGTTATATTCTGACTTACATTCTATCACTAATCCAAATTCCCTGAAATTTTCTATTAGACTCTTGATTCCCCTTCTAGCTTCTAATTTTAAAGGATATTGCTTCTGCCTTACTGGCTTTGATACAGGTTTTAGGGTAATGCTTACAGACTGAGCTTGTTTGGAATGGCCTGGAGTTCCACTGGCCCAAAACAAGGGTGTCACTGCATTTTCTACTGCTTATGGTATTCCTCCAGAATTGTCTGGTTCTAGTGTTCCCTGCAACATAAAAGTCCTTGCCTCAATGGCTTTAGTCTTGGGCACGAATAATTGTACTTCTCCATCTTTAAATACAATCTGAGCCTCCAATTTACTTAACAGGTCGATTCCCAAAAGAGGAACCAGACACTCTGACATATATAAAAGTTGGTGTGTTAATTTTGTTGACTTAAATTTACAATCTTGCCTACAACTTTTCCACACAAAGCCCTTTCTTGTGAAAAACTGCATATGCACAGTGTGGTATGATGCTTTTAAAAGCAGACACCTGTAGCTACAGGTTTCCTAGCCTGTGTAGCTGCAATCTTGGTCTTGATACGGTCACAGTATGGTATTAGTTCCTGTAGGAAACAATTACAAGAGAATATTGTCTTTTTGAAAATGCCATTTCCAATCTTTTGTGATTTTTGAGGGAGGTGTGACTCAAATACATCCCGAGGCCTCAGAACCAGCTGCTGACAAACAAACCCCTAACTTGTTTGTTGTTGGAAGTCAAGCCCGTGCTGGGGGAGAAGAGGAAGAAGCTGACTCATCAATTCTGAACAGGTGAGGTTGGCTACGCAGCCCGACATCCAGGCGAGAGCCGTAAACCCCTAGCAGCCGAGCTGATGGGGACAACTCTCACAAATACCACGCCTGACCCAAACCTGCAGGTGACAATGGCGCCTAACGGGCCGTGCTCCTCCCCCTCCCGGCGGCGGGTGGTGCAAGGCCTCAGTGCCACCGAGGTTGCTATGGCGACGGGTGTTGAGAGGTCGCGAGGGGGCGCTGTGAGCCGGCCTGGGTCGCGACCATCGTGGCGGTGTGTGGGGGGGTGAAACTGAAAGTGAAGTGCTCGGGCCGCGGCGAAGCGAGGTTGAGTCGCTGGCTCCTTCCCATGAGAGCCTGAGGCACCCCGACCCGAGTATGTCGGATAGTTTCGACCGAGCTCCAGGTGCTGGCCGGGGCCGGGGTCGCGCTACTCTTAGCGGCGCGGACGCGTCGGAGACCTGTGGTGGGGCCTGTCTTGGGGGTAGTGGTTCCCACAGTTCAGTCTCGGCCGAAAAGCAGCATAAAAGGGGCGGCCTCTTGCTGCAGCAGGAACCGTTGCGACCTCCGAAGACAGCGCCGCTGAGCACCGGAAACGCAGGTACTGGCCGCCGTGCACTGGCCCCTTCCCCGCCCTTCCAGAGGCCCCCGGTTCCGAAGGTATCGAAGAGTGGCCCCCTAAAGTCCTCTATGCTCCCCTTCTTTGTGCACAGTGCCCTGCTCCTGCTTCGCTTGTTGCTCCGGCACCCCCCACCCCCATTCCCGTCGCCGTCCCACTGAGAGTGGAGCCCTGGGGCTTCCCCCACACACCTCCCTTCGGCCTAGCCACGGGAACACGTACTTTCTCCCACTCCACGCACCTAGGGGCTTAGATGCCACCGCATGGAGATGAGCTGCGTAGGGGGCCTGGCAACTGCACTTTTCCTTAAGGGAGCAGTCATGTTTCTGGGCTATGGACCTGTGCCCAAATAAAGGTATGATGTATCGTTGTAGCCTGCTTGCAACGTTACTCTGTCTGTCCCTCCCTCCCTTTCTGTGCCCACACATTTGTATGTATGTGTTTTAGCCATTTGTTCATCTAGCTGCAGATGTTCTCATTCTTCCCCTTGCAGAAGAATTCTCTAACTCTGGGCTAAAGGTTTGACAAAAAAATAAAGCCATCCCAACAGTAACATAAAGGATTATTTGTTGGTTACCTTTTTCAGGTAGATCCAGATTATGTTTTCAGTAAATTTAGGAGCTAATCTATAAACATGGATTTGGAAAATGTGGTTTAAAAAACACTGTTTCATTGGATTATTTTTTAAAATTGTGCACAAAAATGATAGTTTTTTAAATAATAGTGTTTTTCTTCTATTTGTTGACCTTTAGAGTCTTGCCTTTACATATAAAATCTATGAGGAAAAACCCCAAAGCAGCAAGAATATAATAAGAAAATTTACTCGTTTCTCAGGTTAGCTCTTAGAAAACATGTTTTCATGGGGAAAGAGAGGGCTCTCTTTCACCCTTTTTTTGGTCACCTTCATATGAACATTAATTGTCTTCACTTTCTGTCATGTAGAAAGGTGCCTAGAGTTTGCTAAAGTAAAAGCTTTTTCCATATTAAATATATTTATTTGCAGTATAGGATGATAGAATGGTTTGGGTTGGAAGGGACTTTAAAGACCATATAGTTCCACCCTCCTGCCATGAGCCAGGACACTTTCCACTAGACCAGGTTGCTCCAAGCCCCATCCAACCTGGCCTTGAACACTTCTGGGGATGGGACAGCCACAGCTTTTCTGGGCAGCCTGTGTCAGGGCCTCACCACCCTCACAGGGAAGAATTTCTTCCTAATATCAAACCTAAACCTACTCTTTCAGTTTGAAGTCGTTCCCCCTTATCCTATCACTCCATGACCTTGTAAACACTCCCTCTGGCATTTTCGTAGCCCCCCACCAGGTACTAAAAGGCCACCATAGGGTCTCCCCAGAGCCTTCTATTCTCCAGACTGAATAATCCCAACTCTCTCAACCCATCTCCATATCAGATGTGCTTCTGCCCTCTGATCATCTTCATGGCCCTCCTCTGGACTTGCTCCAGCAGGTCCACATCTTTGTTGTGTTGGAGGCCCCAGAACTGGATGCAGTACTCCAGGTGTGGTCTCTCAAAAGCAGCATAGAGGGGCAGAATCACCTCCCTTGCCCTGCTGGTCATGCCTTTTTTGATTTAGCCCAGGACAACATTGGCTTTCTGGGCTGCAAGTGCACATTACCAGCTCATGTTGAGCTTCTTGTCAACCAACACCCCCAAGTCTTACTCCCCAAGGCTGCTCTCGACCCATTCTCTGTCCAGCCTGTACTTGTGCTTGAGATTTCCCAAACCCAGGTGCAGGACCTTGCACCTGGCCTTGTTGACCTTCATGAGGTTCCCACAAGTCCATCTCACAAGCCTCTCCAGGTCCCACTGAATGGCATCCCTTCCCTCCAGNACTCCCCAAGGCTGCTCTCGACCCATTCTCTGTCCAGCCTGTACTTGTGCTTGAGATTTCCCAAACCCAGGTGCAGGACCTTGCACCTGGCCTTGTTGACCTTCATGAGGTTCCCACAAGTCCATCTCACAAGCCTCTCCAGGTCCCACTGAATGGCATCCCTTCCCTCCAGCATGTTGACTGCAGCACACAGCTCTGTCACCAACGAACTTGCTGAGGGTGCCCTTGATTCCACTGTCCATGTCACCAACAAAGATGTTAAACAGCACTGG
Source organism: Sinosuthora webbiana (assembly GCA_013397395.1). Classification (NCBI taxonomy): domain Eukaryota; kingdom Metazoa; phylum Chordata; class Aves; order Passeriformes; family Sylviidae; genus Sinosuthora; species Sinosuthora webbiana. Next base: position 7,109 of record VXBN01012212.1, read on the forward strand.
TCCCAGTACCGACCCTTGGGGAAGGTCACTTGTCACCAGTCTCCACTTCGACATTGAGCCATTGACCACAACTCTGACCATCCAGCCAGTTCTTTATCCACCGAGTGGTCCATCTGTCAAATCTATGTCTCTGCAGTTGAGACAAGGATTTTGTGTGGGACAGTGTCAAATGATACTAGCTGCTCTTCCCTCATCCACCACTGTTGTAACCCCATTGTAGAAGGCCACCAAATTTGTCAGGTAGGACATACCTATAGAAGCTTTTCTTGTTGCCCTTGATGTCCCTGGCCAATTTTAATTCTCTCAGGGCTTTTGCTCTCCTAACCTGATCCCTGGCTGCTCGGGCAATCTGTTTTCCTCTCAGGCCACCTGTCCATTTTACCCTCTGTAGGCTGCCTTTTTGTGTTTGAGTTTGTCCAGGAGCTCCTTGTTCATCCATGTAGGTGTCTTCTGGAAATTTTGCCTGACTTCCTCTTTATTGGGATGTATCCCTCCTGAGCTTGGAGGAAAGTATATTTATAGTATAAGTAAAAGTATATTTAAAGTCCAAAAAGTGATGTATTTGTTTTTGTGTACTCTGTGAATACATGCTATTTTAGTGGTTTCTAAGAAAAACCATTAACAAAAACCATTTATCAAAAACTTTTCAGAACACCTGCAACAGGCAAGAATTCCATCTGGATCACAAGAAAAAGTTTCAGTTCCTGATTCTGGACCAGAAATGGCTGAATCTCAGGTGGCTGTGGCTCCTGTGGTAACATCAAAGTTGTCTGTTAAAGCACCTGAGTTTTATCCATCAGGATATAACCAGAACTTTGCAGTGAGTGTTAGTCTTCTCTTCGTATATGCCAATTTACTTATGTTCAGTTTAACAATGTTTCTTGTGTATCAGATAACTTGAATGCTGCATTTGCTGAAGAGATTTCAAAAATTTGGATGATAACCTCCAGAGACACAGTCAGAATGTTGTGATAAGTGAATGTTATACTGTGAGAGCATTTAGTATTTTGATTGAAGTTTGCTCCAGATAACTACATTCCTTATTGATTGCACCCAACATCAGCATAAGCTGTCTTTTTCACAGCTACCTCTGTTATAGTTACATCTGCACTGCATTTTCTTTAAAAACTTAGCTGCACTTTTATTCAGATTGCATGGGGTTTTGAAGCAAGTGTGGGAGAAAACTTGAACTTTAGCTTTTCTAAGTATAGCCTTTACCTTTCCTAAACTTACTGTGCCATGGGTATGATTTGCCATGACTGCCTAACTTTATGTACCATCATGTGTCTCTTAATTCCTTCAGGGATATTGTATCACCAGAGGGCAAAAAAGTAGGTTTGGGCTCATTCCTAGCAGCATACCTAAAATGAAATATATTTGCAGCCAGGCTAAGGGTAATCTCTGATCCATATTGTACATTCGCCACATAATAAAAGTTAGTACTTCTTATTTTCTACTCTCAATGTCTTCCATATTGTTGCTACAGTAATTCTACTCTAGGGAAGATCTATGTGAATTCTTGGCATATCTTTTTGTTATGTAGGCACATAAACTGGTACTGGTATAAGTAGGTGGAAACTATTGCTTTTGCAAATACAATCAAATGATAATAAACAATTATACTGAAACAAATATATTTTGAATAACTTAGGGAAAGATACTTGATTTGAATGCTAAACATGGTGGTTTGGAATTTTGAAGCGTTTTTTTCTCACAAGTAAAATCAACGTTATCTAGATGTTACCAGCTTTGCCAGCTTACTGAATAAAATCACCGTCCTGAATAATAAAAGCCCATAATCATATACAACCATTGACAAATGCCAGTACAAACATGCTTCTGTGAATGGATAATCTAGGAGGAAAAAATACTACTTTGCCCTAGTACATGTTACATGGTTCCTATGAATAAAGAAAAAATGCCATTTGGGATGGCATGAGTGTGCATATGTATAATTATAAAGTTTTGAGTCCAGCAATGTTGCTTTTCAGCTGTTTTTCAAAAACACACAGGCATGTTGGAGGAATATGTTATGAATACATGTGACTCATCTGTTAACGAAAATAACTCTTAAGATAGTAGCAAACCCTAGAACATTTATTTGGAAGTATGTTGTAGGAATCCTAATCTAATCAGAGTATACTGGGGATAGAATAGTGATGTTTCAAACTTGTTAGTCCTTCACTACTACCAAGTTTGGGGATTTTTTTGTTTGTTAGTTTTTGTTGTTGTTTTTGGAGTTTGTTTGTTTGTTTTCGTTTTTTTTTTTTTTCTTTTTTAAATTTTTGGGGTTTTTTTTTTTTTTTTTTTTTTTTTTTTTTTTTTGGTTTTTTTTTTTTTTTTTTTTTTTTTTTTTTTTTTTTTTTTTTTTTTTTTTTTTTTTTTTACTTTAATAGCTGAATTAATTTTGTAAACTGGGTCCACCTGCAATAAAAATAAGGAATTTAGCACACTTTACTATTACATAGATTTTTCACCATGGGTTTTAAAATTTGAACCAAAACAGTTTTGAGAAAATTCAGTTTTTCTTACAAGTAATACTTGGCTTACATTTATAATGTTCCCTGAAATTTTTAGATCTGAAAATTCATGTTGTTTTTTGCTATTTCTTAAACATTTATTGTTTTAGAAATAATGTTTTGGTTGATTCCTTGTTTGATTGTACATTACTGTAATAACTATGTGTGTTGGAGTCCAGGGCATGAGGAAAACCCCTCAAACTGCCCTGGGGGGTCTGAGACCCCTGCTGGGACCCCAGGAAAGCATTGCCTTTGACCTTAGCCCATGGGAAAAACTGCCAACACTTATGGATGAAATGAGAACAACAAAAATTTAAATTAGATAGTAGTTTAGTTTGTCACAGGATGAAAATTTGTAGTTTTGGGTTTTTTAAATGGAAGTAGATAGAGGCAAGATGGAGAATTTCAAGTGGTGTTTTAAGTTCTTCTTCTTCTCCTACTCCGTCTTCTGCTATGATGGTGGCACAAAGACATTGGTAGAATGTATGTGATGTAGAAAATTACATGTCTAGAGTTGGTAGTAATTATTGGTACAAAATTGTAAATATAGTATGTTTTAAGAGTTAATTGGATTAGAAATCTTTACGAGACCTTGAACGCCAGGTCTTGTGTTCTTGGCAGCAGTGTCTTTCAGCATGTTAAGCCTGGTGTAGGGTGGTGCCCAAGACTTTTGAGATAAAAATTTATTAAACACCTTTCAAGACCGAAGCTGCATGTTCTGTTCTTCTTTCAAACTCTGGCATAGGACTTTGAAAAGGAAAAACCCCCTAATTAGGGGGATCTTGGACACGAAATACAAGATATGTGTGTCCATATAACATTTGATTGTTGGATTATTTAATCTCCAGTTAGTTCTGATACTCAAAATTATCAGCTACCTGTGAAGATGCTTTAAGGGCTACAGCATCCAAGGCATACTAGATTTTTCAGAAAAAAACTTTACCAGGACTTTGGGGAGGAAAGATCTCTGTGAGATTCTGTTTGCATACAGCTGTCCATCCCATTGGAAGTTATGGATATCTGTAGTAGAACTGGTGACTAGATTGAGGTTTGGATTGCCAGTAGGAAATATCAGACTTGTTCTCTGACATGGATATATGAGAATAACATGACTTTTACTCCCTCAGAAGGGCATAATTATCTCAATTAATAGTTTTAGGAGTGATAATTGTATTATCTTAGGTGGAATTTCCCCTCTACCTCCTATTTTTTTTTCTTCAACTAATTTCCAAAAGGAGGCTAAGCAGCCTCACTAGTGGGGTTTATACTCTTAGTCAAACATTAAGGTGCCAATTAAATCACCCATTCATGTCATATGAGGTTTGTACCTGTAACAGCCTTTATACCTAATTTTGCATTAACTATTGTATACTTGCTGAGTAGGTATGATCTGAAGATGAAAACCCAAAACTTAGTTGATACAGTACGTGGTTCTATCTCCATTGTTAAAGTTTAAAATCTGCCAGTGAGAAACATGAGGGGTTTATGTCTAGAAGTTACTGGACTAAATCTAATTAGGTTTTAAGTATTGAGTGCTCCTAATTTAGCAATATACAACGTATAATAAAGTTTGAATTATTATTTTTTTCTCTCCCATTTTTTCTGTTCCCTGGCATGATTACTAAAACCTAGACTGCCTTTGAAGTTGCATAATTAGTAGAGGTAGATGACTGTGGTGCTGAGTTTAGCCTCTGTGGTTAGCCCTTTAATTACAAAATGGGAAGAGGAGTATGAATACGAGTACACCAGTATACCAAATAGGATTGGAGTCCCTTGCAGAACAAGGACATTTCATCCAGGAGTGAATTTTTATCAGGTGAGGATGAGAGGAATATACCTTCCTCTCTACTAAATGGGGATCTCATAACAACCTGATGGCTTTCAGAAAGAGCAGCTTCTTTTGCTAGCTACAGCAGCTGCAGCCCCTGCAACTTGGCTGGAGAGTTTTCAAACAGGTTGTTTGAAGAGATACTAGTTGTGTTGTATGTGACTAAGCTGCAGTTGTTGCACAATAGTCATAGTTCTGTAGACCAAAATAGTTTGTTGTACAAAACTCTTAGTGATCTGTTTGAAATTGTGTAGTAAAATCTGATTTTCTTTAGAAAAATAGAATATTTAGCAAGTTAGAGGCTTGTTAGCTTTTATTCTTTGGCTTCATAAGCTCTAAACCATTAGAATCATAGAATAATTTAGGTTGGAAAGGACCTCTGAAGTTCCTCTGGTCCGATCCCAACTCAGAGCAAAATCAACTTGGATCAGGTTGTTGAAGGCTTTATCCTTATGAGTAATAATGGTTTGCCACCATTTCCTTAGATCCGTATTTTTTTTTTCCTATTTCTGCTGGGCCACATTAACTTTGTCTTCAGTATTACTCACTGGGCAAATATTCCACTTAATTAAACATCATATGAAACCTTTCTAGTTTTTCTTCTGTTATATTGATGTGTCCCTCATTAGTTTGTTGTATACTCTTACAACATGGGTCTTTAAAGAATTTTGGAAAATCTGAATTTTTTCCCACACATTCTTTATAGTTTGTGAAATTAATGCCAATACTTGATTTTCAGCAATATGTATCTATCTTTCTCCACAGTTTGTATCCAGAGCTTTTATCTTTCACAGATCCATGTTGCTTTGCAGTAGAGAAGAGAATGAGGCATTTTGAAGACAGAAAAGAAAGGATATCCCCTCATTAAGAGGGGGATGGTGGGGAGAGGGAGAATGCAATAATAAGCCTTATCAGTGTATTTATGTCCACTAAGTAAAGAAAAAGTGGTTATCATTTTTAGCTTGATTTTTCATTACAGTAGATATATTTAAATCTTTTTCACATTAAATAGTAGATCAGTTGAGAACTCTGATATCTTGTACGTTACCCTTATGTCTTGAATCACTAATTATGTCAGCTCTAGCAGTTCCCTCTTCAAGTTCCTGCTTGCTCTTCTGAGATCTCATGAGATACTTTTCACAATCTTTTGTACAGTATGAAAAGGGGAATTATTGGTACTGTGTTATTTCTAGTTACATCACAAAGTATGTTGCTTCCTATGCTATTCCTCTCATATACTACTAGCATTGTAATTATCCAGGACAGCACTGACTTTAGAGACTGTTACATACATTCATTTTTGAATGGACAAAATTAGTGGGTTGCTCCTGATTGAATGCCAGGCATCCACCAAAGCCTCTCTCTCCCTCTGCAGCTGGACAGGGGAGAGAAAATATAACAAATGTTCATGAGTTGAGGAAAGGACCAGGAGATCACTCACCAAATACTGTCTATGAGCAAAACAGGCTTGAATTAGAGATATGAATTTAATTTATTACTAACAAAAATCAGAGCAGGACAGTGAGAAGTAAAATGAGACCTTAAAAACACCTTCCCTCCCTTTCCCAGCTCTACCTTCTCCACCCCCATTGGAACAGGGACACCAGAATGGGGGTTATGGTCAGTTCGTCGCCCATTGTTCCTGCCACTGCTCTGGGAGAGGAGTCAGTCTTTCCCTTGCTCCAGCATGGAGTCCCTCCCATGAGAGACAGTTCTCCATGAACTTCTCCAATGTGAGTCCACCCCACAGGCAACAGCTCTCCCCAAACTGCTCCACTGTGGATGACTCTTAAACAGGGTCAGTCTTTCAGGCACAGCCTGCTCCAGAGTGGGTCCCCCATGGCATCAAGTCCTGCCAGGAAACTCGCTCCAATGTGGACTCCTCTCTCTATGGGTCCATAGGTCTCTGCCAGGACTCTACTCCAGCACAGGCATCTCACAGGGTCACAGCCTCCTCTCAGGCATCCCCTGCTCCGGCATGAGCTCTTCTAGAAGCTGTAGGTGGATCTCTGTATCCCTCTGGCTCTCCCTGGGCTGCAGGGGCACAGCTGCTTCACCATGGTCTTCACCATGGGCTGCAGGGGAATCTCAGCTCCAGTGCCTGGAGCACCTCCTGCCCCTCCTTCTGCACTGACCTTGGTGTCGGCAGAGTTGTTCCTCACATATTCTCACCTCCACTCTCCTCTGGCCCCAATTATATCTGCGCAATAACTGTTTTTCTTCTTTACTATGTTATCCCTGAGGCATCACTGCCATCTCTGATTGACCCAGCCTTGGCCAGTGGCAAGTCCATCATGGAGCCAGCTGTCATTGGCTCTGCCAGACATGGGGGAAGCTTCCAGCAGCTTCTCACAGAAGCTACCTCTGCAGTTCCCCCCGCTACCAAAACCTGGCCACACAAACCCAGTAGAGCAGCTTTCTGTTCCATCAGCAGGAGCATAAACATTGATAAAGTATGCATTATTTCCTGCCTGTATTTTCTACATGGGAACATTACACTGTATTGTATTTCTGTAATTTCTTTCCCTCCTGCATATTTTGAAACACTTTTGCACTCTAGGTAAGGTCAAAGTATTTTGTTTCCAATTTTTAATTATTTTTTCTTCAGTTCATATAGCTATAGCACAGTTTGTGTGTGCATCAGGAAAGGGTGTTGAGCCTCAGTTTGGTAATTTTATTCTTAGCAGGTATACTTATGTGTTAGTTTGTTAATCTTACAGTCAACTTGGCAAACTAATTTCTTTTTAATCTGTCTTTTGATGTGTTTTGCTGGGACACCTTAATCTCTATTAAAACATGTTACCTAGTTCTTGACTACTAGAGTTTTTTGATGCAGAGGTCTATATTTGCTAAAAATGTTTAAGTGAAATGTATAATAAAGATCACTATCAAGTATGCAGAGCATCAGGAGTTACTTGAGACTAAGGGCTATATGTTTACTTCTGGAGATAGTAAGTGTGACAACTTTAAGGTTCCTTTTAAATAGTTGGTATATTTTTTCACTGCTATAGGATTCTTCCTTTGAAGATGAATATGATGGCTATCTGACTTTGGCAGAATATGTACAAGACTTTCTAAATCACCTCGCCGAGCAACCAGGTTGTTTTGAAACTGAAATAGAGCAGTTTGCCGAAACAGTGAATGGCTGGGTCACTGTGGATGAAACTTTGCAAGAACTTGTTGAACTCATATATCAACAGGTAGCCTGTGTATTGTCTTAACATGGATGTTATGCCTCTGTTACCTAGTGTGCAAGATATGCATGCTAGTATTATTTGTTATATCATTGTGCCTACATAGTATTTTAATGGTTTGATTTTTTCTTTTTAGACTGAAATGTATAGGGAAAGATTTTTTTCAATAAACTGTCATGATAGCTCAAGTGAGTTATACTTGGCTGCTTGATAAATTTCCCTAATTTACTCTGTTTCCTTTGTTGTCTATTTAAATCTCTCAGGTCACATACTAGAGTTGAAATTAGAGCAGTTCATTAAAGAAGTTATATTTGAATTGCTGGATTTACATAGCAGAGATTGTCAGTTGTACATTTTATTCTATCCTAAATATTCTTCATAATAGATATTTTTTGTTCTTTTGTTTTTTAAAAAATATGCCTACTTTGGGAAATGCTCTTTTTACTGACAGGCTTTGTTCTTCATTTGGTATTCTAACTATTTCAGAACATCATAATTAGAAAAAAGGAAAGCTAGTCTGCTGGTAAGTAGGTCTAGTCCCATTGATGGTCATGGAAATGAGGACAGAGACCTTGAGCTGAACTCTGTACTAATTGGGGGAGCCACTGGAAAAAACATCTTAATCTGTGTTGCTTAACAAATGAGCTGCTGCTACTGTCTTCTGGGCTTGCTGCAGAAAATGAAGTCACACTTCTGCTTGCTATTTATGACATTAGGTATCTCCCATTATCCTGAGTTGCTTTCAAATTCTACATTGAAGAATGCAAACTTTATGCACCTTTTAAGCGCAGATACTTGCAGATTTTTTTACTCTGAAATAATCTAGGGTATGTAGAACCTGCATGATTGTGACACATTGTGTAGTCTTAAGAACTGTAGAGTCTTAAGTTTCTTACTGTAATACAGAATTGATACACATTTAGTTCAGAACAGTTTAGTTAGACATTAAGATAACTTGTGCTGTGTTTGGCTGCATAATTTTTTCATCCTTTATTTGGACACATGGAGAAAAGTTAATAAAAGATGAAAATATTCCATATAGCTTTATTTGAAGAAACTTCATAGATGTTTAATAAGTTGACTCTTGTTTAATATAAGTATTTTAATGTTGCCTCTTTCTCTCCCCCTATTTAAACAAGTCCAATGTTGGGGTTGGATGTGCCTTTCTTAACTGAGAAGCACTGAGTGTTATCAGTCTGAAAGATAACAATTTTTCTAAAAAATAAAACTTAGCTCAGTGCAAAATGCTGTCCTAGTATCCGAAAGCACATGATTTCAGCTTCATTGTATGTCAGGATATGACAGTGTTTGAGTGTCAGTCAACCATGCCTATTCTTCTATCTTGAGCCTCTGCTCAAGTATTTGTTTTTACTTGTCCTGATTTATCTCAAAACTTCATTTGAATATGCTGAAGTGTGTTTATAAGCATCTGCATCAGTGATGTTTGAGCAGATCTACAGATGCTAGGTTTGTGAAGGAAAAAAGGCTAAAATAAAAGAAACCAAAATCCTGTACAATCTTCCCTTCATCTGGGTATCATGTATCTTAGCCTGTCTGTAAGACTTAATTATATACTTCCCCCTGTTCTTCCTAATCCATTTATGTCTTGACAGAGTAAAGTGCCAGTTAGCTTGTTTTCCAAAAGTTGAACTCTCTGACTTCATAGCTTAAGAGTCTTGACTATTGTGTAGTTAGTATGGCATACTGTTGCTGTTACAGCAAGTAAAATTTTTCAAGATATGTATTGGTAGGCTATTCTTCATGCTTAGATTTTGACATTTTTGGAGTTGGAGATAAACTGGGATTACAAAGCAACAATAATTCAGGGAAGACATCATTGTACTGTAATGATTATTTAGTAAGAGATTTTTTTTTTTTTTTT
>VXBN01012212.1:16547-26614 GCA_013397395.1 Sinosuthora webbiana
TGTCTCTGTGTGCTATGCCAGGTCAGAATACCCCAAATGGCATTGTTTCAGTATTTGATGTAACCAAAAATACAGACCAACTAATTGGGAAGATAATGGTTTAAAAAAATACAGATGAACTGTGTGGTGGTTTGTTTTGGTGGGATTTTGTTGGTTTGTTTTGTGTGTTTTGTGGTGGTTTTAGGGGTTTTTGTTAGTGGCTTTTTTTTTTTTTTTTTTTTTTTGGTTGAGGTTGGTTTTGGGTTTGCTATTTTTCTTTAGGAAAGAGAAGTGTAATTTAAGTGACATATTTGCCTTATAAAAAGGGGGCCCACCTCTTCTAGTCCAAGCAACTGATTGAACTAAAGCACTAAAAAGCTTGTTAGCTATTTCACATGCCTCTTACTGGAAACTAAACTTGATTTGACTTTCTTAATTACTTAAATTTGTTGTATCTTTCAAAGATATCTCAGTTCTTTCCAGCAGTGTAATGCACATAGTACACTTATGTTTAGTGCATATTTTCCTCTGCCTGTAGAAGGTAAGTAGCTATAATGCATTGACATGATAATGGCAAGATGCTTTTTCAAACATGTTAGAAGCAGAAGCATGCAAACATTTATAGCACTGGTAGATGTTAAAGATGATAAAGATGTTCAAAGATGATAAAGCCAAAGGAAAAGTTTAATGACTTCTTAGTATCCATGGGGTTTTTTTGGCAGAGCTGATCAAATTACTTAGACCAGAGCCTCTTTTCACTGAAGCTATATCTGAGAAATAATATCAAATTCAAGTCTTGTTAGAAGAGAGCTCAAAACAAATGAGCAGTAATAAATTGCCAAAATAAGGGAATGTTCCGTTTTAAGTTCTAAGAGAGGTTGAATGTAAACACTAATGGATTCCAAATTACTTTTACCACCTCTTGGAATTTTCAAGTATCAGTTTCAAAGCAAAATATTTTTCAGACAGTGTATAACTTATGTTGTGGAATTTCATTGCCACCACCTGTTTTTAGATTATAAAAGTGTAAATATTCAAAGTAACAGGACTTGTTTTATAAAAAAGGACTTATCAAGAACTATTGACTGTAATGATACAGTTTTAATATCTGAATCAGAAGTTTGCTATTCTGCAGTTTGCTGGTGCATGTACAGGAGAAAGAATTTATCTTTACTTACCATGTTCTTGTACTCTTTCCCTGAGCGTTCCTTATTGCCAAAAATAAAAATCTGGGATAAATAGCTCTTAGATGGAATGAAGGTGATATATTTATTTTAACACGCTGTTTGGTCCTTAAAAAAAGTCTTAATGTCCACATGTCCACTCTTAGTTATGGTGTTTTTTTTTTTTGGTTTTTTTTTTTTTTTACAGTTTAAAAGTGACTTTCAGATACTCTGGTGTAGGTCACAATGGAGAAGTAGAATTGAGGACAAATGGCACAATGCTGGTTATATTCTTAAAGCCAAAAAAATCAGTATAATGAACTTCAAAGTGCTGAAATGCATATAGCAAAGTGTCTGAGAGAAAAATTAACATGAGAAATAGTAATTATTAATCTTCTGTTCTTCAATTGTCTAGTCAACTGTTGTTAAAGACAGATTTTCAAAAATCTCTTAAAGATATTTCCTGATAACCTAATCATGACTTCTATGAATAATTTATTTTTCCACTTATATTTTGGAAGGCCACATCTGTCCCAAATTTTTCTTACATGGGAGCACGGCTGTGTAACTATCTATCTCACCATCTAACCATTAGTTCACAAAGTGGGAGCTTTCGGCAGTTGTTACTTCAAAGGTCAGTATCAGTGTGTAATTTTAAGCCTGTTACTTTCTCAGGTTGTCTTCCTTTTTTGTATGTAACTTAACATAGTGTGCATATTTAAAATAGAAATCTAGATTGAGGATTATTAAAGCATAGGTACATACTAGATATCTAACACATATATTTTTAAATTTTTATACTTTTAATATGAAAATAGGACTCCAAGTTCTGTAGGCTCCTTTCAGTTGAGTATATTGTACTGATACCAAGTTATAGAGTAAATTCAAAAGGTAGTCAACTTTAAATGTATACTAAATGCATGTATATATACTGTCTTTGTCCTTTGACTCTTGCCAGGGCTTATTTCATTGTGTTTTTTCTTTAATTACTTTTCTGGCTGGAGTTGCTGTGAAAAGTTTATTTGTTGGTTTGGTAACCAACTTTACACCTATGATGCATAGAATCCAGAAGGATAAATTTCTTCAATTTTCAGTTACTACAGAATTTGGGGGATTAAGGTTTAATAATGATTAGACTTCACAGTTGACAAAAATGCAACATTTTTAAATGGATGGATTTCCTTTTAAATCTTACTGTATGACACTTGAAGGAAGAGTACACTTTAATACTTCAGAATTCTTTAGAAATTAGTCTTTTTCTTTAAGGACTTGTGTCTTCTTAAGTTCCAGACTTGAGTCTTACTTTAAAAGTTTCATGTAGTCCACCTATGTTTAGGAGTAAAGGCATGATAAACTTAAAAGAACTTAGTTGTTGAATACTAAAAAATTACCCCACTGTGATGTTATCTTAATCCTTACTGTTTGCATTTATATCTAAATTTTGCTTCTGTTACTTAAAATATTAGGATAAAGAATTTATCGAATAAATGTAAAGGCATCTAAAACAATGTGGGCAGCACCCTGAAAGGAGGAAAGCATCTTTCAGAGTATACCTATTTTATTTCTGTTGATGTTTTCCTGCCCATGTTAAACTTCCTGGACCCATATTCTAATATATAAACTGTGTAACTGTCTTTTAATTTTTACATGTTGCAATTTGCCCTATCTCATTTTGCTTTCTCAGATATCTCAGTGCTCACCTAGAACAAAAATCTGCATTCTTTGTGAAGTCCTCTCACTTCCTTCACAAATCAAACTTCCTACTATTCAGCATTTAATAGTTATAATGCAGTGAATAAGTTCTTAGCATTCTATTAAATAAGTACCATGTTGCATATGTTGGGTTTTCTATAGATTATATGATTTTTGCTTTAACGTTTTCAGGTGCCAAACAGAATATGAAAACAGAGATGAAGCTGCCAAAGGAGATGAGACTGCTCAAACACAATTTCATGCCTTTGTGTTGTTCTTAGCTGAACTTTACCTTAACCTAGAGGTAAGAAGAAAGTTGTATGTCATTCATATTCATTAATTTTTGTTGTGTTTAAGTAAACACTAAAATGGAATATCATTTGAGGTGTGGGTTGAGTTTGTTTTTTTAAAGGGAAAGGGGAATAAAGTAAAAGAACTTTAGAACAGTTTAATTATAATGTGTGTCCAAGAAACAGATAAACAAAAAATGACAAGATCATCAGAAGAGAAATATATAAAGATTAAAAAAAAAAGGTTTAAGAATACATAAAAAGAACCAACCATAAACCACCTTTGGAATGAAGCTTTTGGTATTTTCTTTTCTCTGGTAAACCCACCAGATTACTACACTTAAACAACACAGAAAATGTTACAACCTAGCAGAAGCAGATAGGTATCAATAACCCATGTAATTCAATATTCAGCCACTAATAGGAGCTATTATCAAATGCTTGAGGAAGGCATGGGAATCTTCAAAATGAACAATAAAAATGCAGACCTTGAAAGATATTTTTTCTGAAGGTTGAGTCCTTGGCTTATGCATGAAGCATGAAAATTTGTATTTAGTTTTTTTTGTTTCTGATACGTACAAAAATATATGTACGCATAAGAATTCTTTGACTCTTATACCCATGAGTTCAGTAAGTTCACTGACTACTTTAGTGTCCTTAAAATATATTTTTCACTGAATTACTTCAAAGGTTTGATTTAAGCAGAAACTACTAAAATGTTCTGCTGACATGAGGAAAGAAAATTCTGACTCTTCAATTTCTATTCATAAATGGGCCTTGAAATCTAATTTTCACTTACTAGAAGTAAAAAAAGAAGCTTTCCAAAGGATTTGGGGGAGGGGAAGTTGCCCAGTTTGCAGTACCATTTATTTTTAAAGCATTTTTCAAATTTTTAAATATGTAAAGAATGCCTTCTAGAAGTAAGGTACTCTACAGCTGCAGAGAATGCATAAGGTAGGATGGGAAAAGGGCATGGGATTCTGAGAATTTGGGATTATATGGATCACTTGCCAGGCATTTTGCAGCTTTTCTTAGCAATTTATTAGCAAAGAAAAAGTGCTAGGCAGGCATTGTTATGTATATGTCAGCATTGCAAGGATACTACTCTATATTCTAGAAATTGTTACAGTATTTGACATGTTCTTTCAACTGAAGAGCTCAACTATGTTAATCACAAACCAAATCATACAGCATCCAAGAGAGAAAATGTGACTAAATTAATTTCTAAAACTTAAATCTGTTAAAGGTAGTTGGGTTTTGGTTTTTAAAATATATTTTGCAGATTAAAGGAAAAAAGGGACAGGTCACACGAGCAGAAATTCTTCAAGAAGGCCTTCAGGAATTACTTAATGTGCTCTTCTCTAACCCTGTGGATAATAATTTGATGTGTGCGGTGAAACTGCTGAAGGTGAGACAGTAGTTTTAAAAGAAGAAAAAGAAAAAAAGTTGGGTTTTTTTTGTTTTTTTTTTTAATATATCATCATAGTCCTGAATGAAGAGGGAAGCTCCAAGTATGTACAAATGTTGAAGTGTATCTGTAGGGTCTACCTCATGAAACATTGGATTCACTACTGAAGCAATAGATGTCTCCTTTTGTCCTTTCCCTTTAATATAGTGGTAAATAAAGGCTTTTCACCTATTTGCTTTGCAGCATATTTATTTTTAATTAAACCTTCTTAGAGTTGTTATCTAATTACCTAGGATCAATGCAGGACCACAGTAGAAAACTGGGAATGTGAAACAAGTGCTTGCTTTTATCTTTGCATTTTATTCCTTTGTATCATCAGACATCATTCCAAGCATTTTTAGATCATGTGGTATTTATGCTGAGTAGATTAGGAACTGCTGTTAAGTTTGACCATAGTGGCAAAATTATTTTTTTGTATTTTAACTCTTATCTCCTACTGTGCAATTATTGGACAATGAATTAAGTACCTGTTCTTAACAGAAAAGGCTTTCATCCATAGCAGTTCTAGACTGTCTGCTGCTAACGCTTTCTCAGCAACAGCTTCAGTCTCACAGATTTTATGTATTAAAATTCAAGTTGGCTTGGTCAGATAATTCTTGGCTCCTCTTTATACATACCCAGGTGAAATTCTATGGCATATCTGATTCTAGGTATGTTGACTGAAGTCTTTCTAAAGCTTACTAGCCTATTGTTATTATCAGGTAAGCCTGTGGCATCATCTGCAAAAATATGGTCTCTTTTTTAATAGCATGTATTTAAAGCGGTTAAGATCTGACAAATGCTGTTAGTTCTTTCAGCAGGATTCAGAATATTGCAATATTTTTGTGTCGATGTGACACAAGTAACAGTATGGTCAAATGCAATCTCCATGTTTCACTGATACACAATCTCAGAAAGATGACAAAATGTAATGCTTTTTTACAAGAAATCACTGCCAGATTAAAAAATGCATTTTGTTTTAATGTGACTTTTGCAGTGTAATTAAATCACTGGAGAGTTGTTTCAAAATCGCATTTCAAGACTGAAATGAGGGAAGTGGCTGTGAAATTCTAGGCAACCTTGGACATAAAGTTGCCATACTGTCTGTAGTCTAAAATAAACTATTTATGTGGTCATTAATCTGTTCAACAAAAAGATGTTGGAGATTGGGACCTTCAACCCTCAGGTAGTCACATAATGCATCTAAATGCTATGGATTGTTAAAGAAACTCTTCTGTTGACAGTTTCCTTAACTTTTATAATTCACTTTAAAAGAGAAAAAAAATACTAAGCAAAAAAACCCCCAACAAAATCTAATACCTTGTCTTTAGTTGACAGGCTCAGTTTTAGAAGATGCCTGGAAAGAAAAAGGAAAGAATGATATGGAGGAAGTGATTCAGAGAATTGAAAATGTTGTGTTGGATGCAAACTGTAGCAGGTGAGAAGATAAATTTATTTGCAGTATTTTGCTTTTATATTAAACAGAACATCTTAAAAATCTTCAAGAATAATGACCATGTCCAAAATATTTCCTTAAGAACTTTCATTTACAAAAGGTAAGGTGATATGTTGGTCACTTTCATGTAGCAATTGTGGGGGAAGTGGTTCTTTCAGTTTTGGTTTTGTTCTGTTTTTTATCTTTTACTAGAGATTAATATTCCACTTAATGAGATGGTTGTGTATGCTTGTTTTCTGTTTGTGTTTTCTGTTTGTATGGTTTAAGTCCTTTGCCTCCCCCATTAGCCAACCATAAGCCCAATTATTGTTTTGCACAAATCATTCTAACTTTTATGCTGCTTTTCTGTATTTCAGAGATGTGAAACATATGCTTCTGAAAGTAGTGGAACTACGATCAAGTAACTGGGGTAGAGTTCATGAAACTTCTCCACATACAAAAGCTACTCCTGAAAATGACCCTAACTATTTTATGGTAAGAATGTACTGGTATTTCAGTTCCTTAGCTTAATATGAATTTGATTCATAGACAATCACATTGCTAAAAGCTACAAACATCTGTCTCTGAACTCATATAACGTACTGTATAACTTTATTCTTAGAATGAACCAACATTTTACACTTCTGATGGTGTTCCTTTCACTGCAGCAGATCCAGGTATGTCCCCTGTTTGTCCCCTGTTTTCTCAATCTTTAAAAAGTTGCAATTATGTCCTGTTGAAGTACATAAAAAGTTGTTCTTAAAATATCTGAAACTCATACAGCTTAACAGACAAAATTATAGCTGAACTTCTGGCTTTGTGTAACATGCCTTATTCTGTGTTAAAAGAAGGTAAATGTTTGAAATGGAGAATGTGCAGTTGAGTTCATATAGTTCAGAAGAATTTGTGCCCTAGTCCTCAGCACTTGGTTTCCACAGGTCTTCTGGTTTTCCATTGTTAGTAGCAAAAGGGTTTGTTTCTTTGTTTCCTATAATCTGAGCGCAACATGGCACAACATCATTTGAGGTAAATGCAACTGTGACTACCTTTGTTTCTTTGGGAAAGTAGGTATCATTCTTGGAGTTTGATTCATGTCCTGAGAAAACACTGTAGTGGGAGTTTTTACGATACTGTTTCATGCCGTTTATGGTTTCATTAAATAGGCTATTTTCAAACTGTATAGATGTACATTAATTTAGAGGACTAATATATTACTGGGTCTCATTTTTACTATGGCAGATTACCAAGAAAAATACCAAGAACTGCTTGAAAGAGAGGATTTGTTTCCAGATTATGAAGAAAATGGCATGGCTTTATCAGGACCTGGAGATCAGTATGTTTTCTTTTTGAGTGATAGTTCTTGTGGAGTGATTTTGGGTTTTTTTTTAACACTAGTTATTTTTACCGCAAATATAGGAATCCAATCTTGTAAAAAATGAAATAATTAATTATTATTTAGTTTTACAATGGAAATTATGTGTTCTTTCAGGTGTAAGTTGGTTTGTAATCACACAAGTTTGAAACATTTTATAGTTATCCAACTGAGTAGGGCAATTAAACTTCATATATTTTTGCACATGTGCAAACATACTCTCTTCTGCATTTTAGAAAAAAATTTTCAAGCAAAATTATGCATCATACCGTCAGGTGTTGGTAGTGAGACAACCTGAATTCATTCTAGCTAGAGATAATTACAAAATTTTCAGTGTCTTTCAAAGGGAGAAGGTTGTTAAGGTTTTCTCTTCAGGATAAGTAGTATTCCCTCAATTAATGGTAAAAGGGGAAGCAGTAGATGGGAATATAGTCTCACCTTCTGACACCAGTTTATAAGAATTTGATAGGAAATCAGTGAAAGAAATACAGCCTAAAATAAATTGCTCTGAACTCTGTACTGGTTGAAGGAGGACTTTCAGATCATTATTTGATACTCAAAAGCATTTTCAGTGTTTATGTGTGACAAGAGTGTTGGTCTGGATCAATATTTTTGTTAGTAATTTAGAAAACTTTTAGATGGCACCTAGCTGAGGGGAGTTACAGGAACTTTGGGAGATAAATTAGTGATGTCATCAGAAATCAACAAGATCATACTGTGGAAAAAACTACCCTTGTGAACTGTTGTGTTTAGAACAACTTAAATGCAAAATGAAAACAGACAGCAGTTAAACACAGCAAATCTGAAGTGGCATGTGAAAGACTGTGAGTCAATCATGCAAGGTGACTGTGGAATCATCTTTAAAGGCTTAAGAAAAGCTTAGACAAATCTATCCTGATCCTCTATCAGCTATTTCTCATGACTGACATCAGGGAGAAGGGTTCTTGAGTTTCTTTTTAAGTCTACGCTTCTACAGGAAAGGAAGAACTAACAAAATAAATGTTATCTGCTTTAATGCACATGCTGATTCCCTTATTTGGGACTAAAGCACAGAAGGTAATAAACTGTGCACCTGGAACTAATGCACCCTTTATGAGAGTCAATAGTGCTGATTTCTTTTAAGGCTGTTTAGAATCATATACACTATCATGTTCAAGCTACAACTCCATTGTCCTAGTTTATGGTGATGAAAACTCCAGATGGATCTAGAGAAAACAGGGAACACTCAAGTTACTTCTCAGTAACTGAGAAAAAAAAGCTGTTAAGTGATCCCTATAACTTCCCATCTTGATTTTTTTGAAACTCTGTTAGTCTCCACTCTGCACAATACTGATTATCATTAATGGAATACAGTCTTTTCTGTGACCTAAATGAGACAGATCTTTTCCAAAAGACTGGTTAACATGTAATAGAAGGTAATATAATGCAGATTCAAAAGGGAGGTGAACTAAGGTCACCTTCTTTCAAATATCAACAAATAGGAATACAGGTTTTCTATATAAATATATTTTTCTGACTAATGTGCAATCAAGAGAGTTGACACAATATTTGAACTGGGATGTTAACCAACTAAAATTTTGCTAATATGATGCTTATAATATTTTTTGTAAATGCATCTGTGCAAATGCGTTATTACATTTTTGAAAGCTTATATTACATTATTGAATTTTTCTGTCATCTTGGAAAAAATTCTGTCCTTTAACCTGTGGACAGCCTAAGATGATCTAAAATGGTGGCAAACACTAGAAATTTGTACATATCTATGCTGCTTTGGGATTTCTGTTTGTTTTCCTAGGGCCCATAAGCTCTGTTTTATCCTTGATGTCTATGTAAATATTTCACCTATTTACTGTTTCTGAAAATCTGTACATAAACTTAACAGTTTTGGTGGGGGGTTTTGTTTTTGTTTTTTTAGGTATTTTAATGACCTTGATAACAAGATGGATCCAGAAATTGAAGAAGCATATGAAAAATTCTGTCTAGAATCAGAACATAAGAGAAAACAGTGAGATGTTACACAATAACGTTAGTTTATTAAACCACTTTAGGTCTGGTTAGAGTACAGGGAGGCAAAAAACATTTGTACCAAAATAAGGAAGTTCACTTTCTCCAAGTACTCAAGTTACTCAATTTCCATTTTGTTAAACAGAATCTGCCAAAAGTTGTAAACTTATGCTCTGTAAGTGAGTGTTGTGTATATATCACATTTTATGGATGGGTATATGAACAGTATTTGGCTGCAATAAAATTGATTTTAAAAATATCATAATGGAAATGAAAATGTAATGGGAAGCTGTCCCATAGGATTACCCTTGGGGGGGGAAAAGAGGAAGAATAAATCAATTTCAATTTAATTGCTTGATTGGTTTAGTATACACTAGGACATATCCTTTTTACCATATACAGTTTAGGAAGGATGTTGAGATGCTTGAGCGCGTCCAGAGGAGGGTAGCAAGGTTGGTGAGGGGCTTGGAGCACAAGCCCTATGAGGAACGACTGAGGGAGCTGAGGTTTAGCTTGGAGAAGAGAAGACTCAGAGGTGACCTTATCACTCTCTACAGCTTCCTGAAAGGTGGCTGTAGTCAGGTGGGGGTTGGTCTCTTTTTCCAGGCAGCAACTGACAGAACGAGAGGACACGGTCTCAAGGTGCGCCAAGGGAAATATATGCTGGATATCAGGAAAAAGTTTT
>VXBN01012213.1:0-41568 GCA_013397395.1 Sinosuthora webbiana
TCTTGTCTCGAAGTGTGACAATTAACTAGTTGTACCATTAGACCATTCTTTCCCTGTAGAAATGTATTTCTGACTGAGCAATATTTCAAATGAAGTCATGCATCACATAAGTTTATTGATTTTTATTGACGTCAGCGATGAGCATGTATAAACCAACAAAAACAAATAAACATAAATCAGCTAGTTACAAACAAAATAAGAGAATTTAAAATTTGGCAAACACTATGCTCAAGTCTTTGAGGCTGCGTATGTCCTTAACAGTTTGTAATTAAAGTGCTGTTAAAAAAAAAATAAAAATAAAAAAAGACTTCTTTGATTATGAAAAACTGGCTATGAAATGCAATAATTTTACTTTAAGAAAATATTTACATGTCCAATAAAGAAGTATAGAGATTAATAAAAAATTAGTAGCTACTTGAAAAATCCTAAAAGTGTGAAGATACTTATATAAGAAGATCATGGCAGTGTCATTGAATCAACCATCTTGATGTGTTAAAAAATCTAGACACAAGCACATGGAATACTGCACAGCTGAGGAGACACTCTAAGGCACTTAAGAAAGCAAAGTGGTAACATAAGAATTTAGTCCCAAAAAGTCGATAACTATGTTTTGTCCATACAGTTGTTCTAGATACCTTTAAAATAACAACATGGATTGAGATAAGGTTGTCTTCAGTGACTTATGGTCATTCTGAAATTATCAGATTTTAGTTTCAGTTATGTGTACTTCCAGAAAATTTCTGAGGAATTTTCAGGTGTAGGTTCCCTAAAAGAGCCCCCACAAAAAAGCTTCAGCTATGTTCCAGACAAATTTTCTAAAATTTTCTGTCTGATGTAGAAAGAAAATGAAAAGACAACTGAACTTGTGCAAATTACAGAAAGTACAAGTGTGGTACAGGTAATAAGATCATCATCAGACACTCCACTCTGCCATTACTCATTAAGAACTCCAGGGGAAGTTTGGTTTTCAGGATCACACTTCAACAGTAATCTAGAAAAATGATCTAGCAAGGTATTGTCTGAGAAAATTCATTCTCCATGTCTATTTCCAGGGGCTATTCACACATTCTGTGTTTTCACTATCTAGATGTACATAGTAGGCTTCTGAATCACAGTCAATAGAGACAATAAACAGTTCTAAAGTGTGATTTTGTTAATTTTAAAGAGATATTAGAATAAACTATAATACACTCTCTACAAGCGTCCCCTTTCTTTGCCATTGTCTTTGAAGGAAGTCCAGGCTGATTAGCTGAGATTTCGATGTCTGGACCCTATATGTCTATTTAAATTAACTTTGGTTATTTCTAAAGCTTTCCAATTCTCTTTCACAAAGCCCCAGTTCACAAGGTGCTCTAAAAAAAATCATGTTGCGTTGCTAAAGATATTTTCCTTGCTGTTTGTTTCTGAGTCTGTACACTGCACATGTACCAGACTACTAAATTGCCAAATGTATACCTTCTAGAAGGTCGTGCTTTGTCCTCCAGGCCTAAATCAGAAACAGAGAAGCCCATGTTCTCTCTGCTTATGGACAACTCCCTCTGGTGCAGCCTAGTGAGAGCCGTAAGAAGAACATTCAGTCCTGGATTGTCTCATGAATATCTGGTGCATATATGGGGCTATTAAAGTTATGTGCTCCTTTTCTTCTCTGCATTTAGTAGCAAAGGTGTCAATAGTAGCAACACAGACATTTGTGTGTACATGCAGAAATACAAGATATTTACCTTGGGAGTAGTTTAATTTAGATCAAGTCCTGACTAATTTAGGTGTGCACTGACTTCAGAGAATGTCATTCCGTCCTTGTCTGTGTAAGAAATCTGCACAGGGACACACGCACCATTTTACCTACTGCTACTTTGCTGCTAGTAGTCTCATTTTGAGCTGATAACTGAAAAGAATAAATGTCTTCTTAATGATACAATCAGTTCCTATTATTTTTTTTTTCCCTATGTCTAGGAGAAAGTATTCCTAGGCCTATGACATTTATCTCTAAACAGAAAGACTAGATAATTTTTAAGGTCCATTCCAACCCCTTAACAATCTATGATTCCATGATATGCTTTGATCAGAGTCCAACACACACATTTTCCTATGGCAGGTATACTTGTACACTCTTAATGAAGTTTTATGTAACATTCTGCTCTCTTTAGCTCATCTGGAGACATTTGTTCAAAATTCTAAATACTTAGTGTTTAGGAATGAATCATAGCTCCAAATGTTCTCATTAACACAGAATTTTCAAAATATTTGTTCTAGACACAGAGTTGAGGGCAATATTAGGCAGGATTTTGATAGTAGATGTCTCTACATCATCCTAGAAGAACATTACAGTAATTTATTTCCTCTGTGTCAATGCACTCCTATTACAAGATCTGATTTTTTTCATTAGATGAATCAAATAGCTGAGTGTTTGAATCACAGTCTGAATGTCTTAGAATTTAAGAAGAGTCAACAGCATCTGATCTAACATGCTTAAAAAATTATTGCAGTGACTCGAGCTGGAGAAATCCCCACGGGTTGCTGCCCCCAGACCACAAACAATCCCAGTGGCAGTAAAGACCAGGGCTTCCCCTGCTGTCTACAGCTCTGTGCTGGTGGAGCACCAAAGATCAAGGCAAAGAACAGGGAGAGATCCTTTGTGTGGTGCTCCAGGCAGTTCATTCCCCAGACACGGTCAGGAACAAAAGACCCAAGACATAGCTTGACACTGATTTTTAAAAGGGAGAGGAACAAGGGATGGGTACAATCTCTTAACTAATCAGGGAAACATCAGGGAGGAGATAAAGGAGACGCTCACAGTGCAACAACCAATGGGAGACAACAACGGGAGGCTACATCTCAAAACATTCAATGGGACATCGAAGAACATAGAAATTTCTAGACCTGAAGGTGGGGTTGGTTGTGGATTGACACTCTAGGAGGAAGGGTCAGGGAGAAGTTTGGGCAAGGGGGCCAGGTCAACAGGGAATGACAGGGAGGTTTCTAGAACAATGGGCAGGGATCAGGAAGGATTGACATTTTGGAGAGGGAGAAGAAACTTGGAACAAACCAACAGGCTGGGGAAACTTGGAGCAAACCATCTAAGGGCAACAAACAATAAGAAAAACACATAATAAGGAAAACAAACCACCACATTGCTGCATTATTGTTACTAAATTTTGACTCACACACCAAAATGAATGTGCATCATGAAATAATATTTTCACCTAAAACCATCCCTTCTATGATCAGTCTGCTACCTGCATATTTAAAGGCACTCTTTCCTTTACTACATATCGTGTAAAACCCCACCATTATTCTTCCCATTTAAACAGTTCTAAATCAGTTTTGTTTACCAAATTCAGGTGTCCTATTCCTGCTCATATTTTAAAAATAACTGGACACATTCTATATTATATGAAGATTGCATACCTCAAATTTATAAACTATAACTGGAGAGGCCTCATTTAGATTACTACCTTTTTTACTTTACTTTTTTTTTTTTAGACGTACACATTTTGTAGCAGAGTACAGAATTATAAATGGAAAACTCAGTACGTACGTCTTTACCTTTGGTTTCTATCTCTGACATACTAATCTCTGTAGTTGAAAAAAAATGAAATAGCACATCGAGAAATATGTGTCTGGCTTCAGACACTGTGTTGTCTGATTGTCAATTTTCTGTTTTATAAGGCATGTAATGCTCTTGCTTGGAAGGGTGCTCATGTCAGTCTAGGCTGACCTCTTTTTTTTCCATTCGTCAATAAACTGTCAATGGCTTTGTGTGCACCTGCTAAATGAGTTTCCTTTCAGATAAGTCTGAAGAGGAGTAAAGTTGCCAGATGTCCATTTAACTTAGAAGCCATCTCTGGCTGAGGCCAAAAACAACCAGCAAAACAAAGGGAGGAATTGTCCCCACTGAATTCACAAGCAGATGCAGGACCAGCAGAAGAGTTCTTTCCAAAAGGACAACACAGGTCAGATATGAGAAAAATAGAACAGTTCGTGTGCTATAACAATGGACATATTATGGTAGTGCACTCAGAAATGACAGCTTCTACCTCCTGTTCTGCCTGGCTGTTATATTAATAGAACTTGCCTAAATTATAGCTTACTGGAGATCAAGATTTCATGCATATTTTTCTTCAGCAGCTGGTTGATGACTAGTGAAGTTAGAATAAACATGACTGTAAACTTGTGTTGTTACAGATCTTGAACTGTACAGATTTGTGTGGTGCTAAGAAGACAAGAATTATGTCAACATACTACAATGTGATCTGATTGTTACCGAAATCAGTTAGCATTTCTGTTTCAGTGAGTAAGGCCCACACAGAGTTCTGTTCTAAGTACCCTCATTGCTTTAGGTCTGGTCAGTTCTTTGTCCTGAAACTGGACAAGAAGTGAATACTTGAGGTGCTTTCTAAGACTGCATTTGAGTTGAGAATGAGGAAGCATTGTAAAACATAAAGATCCAGTCTACTCAAGTATCATTCAACCATTGAGGAACCTAACTCTCAAACTAATAAAAGCATATTATTTTTATTTCAAAAAGATGTATGTTCTCTCCCTCCGTTTGCTGATCTTTCATGATTTAAAAGGTCTAAAATCTTAAATTCTCTCTAAGAAAAGACTTCCTAGTTCAGAAATCACACTCTGAATCATTCAGAATTGCATTCCCTTCCTTGGCTGTTGGTAGCTGTTGTGAAGTTACATATTTTTCAATATGCCAGAATATGTTACAAGATTTCCACAAAAATAACCTCTGGATTATAAATAAAAATTATTATCAGCAGCATTACAAGCTATATGCTTACTTGATAGTGTAAAGAAGGGTTTTATAGGTTGCTCTGGTAACTATCCTCCTCAAGACCCATTGGTTTTCTTCTTGCTTTACAAAAACCTCCTTAGGTCTCATTTTATACATATTGTAAAAGATGGAGCTCTACTCATGAAAACTATATCTTCCACAGATGGAAGCTTATTTAACTTTGCAATGATGTAACCAGAGGCTTCCTCCTTCCCCAGAGTACTATGTTACTGGAAGGAACAAAATTATCAGAGCTGCTGATTTTCTTGGCTTTGCTGTGGGACAAGAGAAATTTATTTAGGCTATTTCCATTGACATAGAAGAGTCATTGGAAGATAATACAAGATAAATTATGACAGCTATATTTACTTCCCTGTTGTTTTCTTTTAATTTCTGTCCAAATTTTCAATATAAACAAAAATTAATTTAATGGAGAAAATAAGATCATTTATTTCAAAGTAAGTAGCAGGTATGTTTATTTTTTTTTCTATTTATATAAACAACAGTTTAAATTATTAAGCATACTATGGTGTATTAGTAGTCATTTACAATTTTATGTCTTACATAATGCTAGTTATGAATTAGTGAAAATATAATCAGTCATGCAATTTAAAATAAAACAAATATAATTGCTATTAAATTCAAAATTTCTCAGAAGATATTCCTTATTGTTGAAAATTTCTTAAAGAAAATATTATCTTTTGAAATTAAACCATGCATTTTTAGTGCAGAATTCTGATATTTGACCAGCTTTGAATTTAATTCTCAAAGTTGAATCAAGATGAGCATCAACAATCCACAAAAGCTGTTGACAAGTGAAGCAATTCAAAGAATATGCAGAACTACTCATGTCTTCCACCTTAATTACATCAGTCTCACCACAATGGAGGAAAGAGTGGGATAGCAGTGGCCACAAATAGAGAGAATTTAGGGGACAAGTTATCTAGCTCTTAAAAACATACAGTCTTCATAACTTGCCTAAGGTATTTTCTCAAGACTGTCCTTAAAAAAGCCTCTGATCTTATTTACTTCCCTCAAAGGCCTAGAAAATGGGGAAGCTCAAATAAGAGTAGGCATAGAAATAATAGCACTTAAATAGTACTTGGTGCTGAAAGTCTCCAAAGTGCCCTACAAATATAAACTAATCATCATAAGAACATTTTTGAGGAGAGATAAATCTTTATGTGCTATTAAAAAAGTTTAAAAATACTCCCCAATGTTAAATGTCTTGACTCAAGGTTAAAGCAAAACAGCCCAAGAATTTGGAGATTAAAAATTCATAGGTTTTTGTCTACACACCATGTTTAATCTAAGTTCAGGATCAAAAGTAGCTTTTAATTAACACAAAAAGATAAAACTAATTACATTGTTGATAAATTATATTGTCACAAAAAGTTGCAATTATAAAACATGAAAACTTCCATATGATAAATTTAAAGGAATTTTTTTAGTATTATTTATTTTAAATCAGGAAATGCAAGGCTCCAATTGCCCTCTCCTTGCAGGGGGAGTGTACCATCCCTCTAATTACCTTTGTGGTCCTCCCTTGGCCTTGCTCCAACACATCCATGTCCTTCCTGTGCTGAGCACCCCAGAGGTGAATGCAGCACTGTGGCTGGGCTCTCACCAGAGCTGAGTACAGGGGCAGAATCCTCTCCCTCACCCTGTTGGCCTTGGTTTGGATGCAGCCCAGGTTACAAGTGGTTTTCTGGGCTGCAAGGGCACTTTGCCAGGTCATGTCCTGTCTCCCTTTGCCAAGAAGGATTTGGGGGTGTTGGTCAGAGATGCT
Source organism: Sinosuthora webbiana (assembly GCA_013397395.1). NCBI lineage: Eukaryota > Metazoa > Chordata > Aves > Passeriformes > Sylviidae > Sinosuthora > Sinosuthora webbiana. The sequence continues at coordinate 6,573 of VXBN01012213.1, forward strand.
CTCAGTCTCTTCATCCCCCAACCTGCCTTCATACTGGTTCTTGCTTGGTTACTTGTACCCACTACCCATATTTGCTATCAAAAGAGTTTGAATTTTGATGTGAGACTGCCCTTTGGTTAGAGAAATTGTTTCATCCTGACCTGGCATATCCTTAACACTGACACACTGTCCCACCAATGTGGCATGCTTGCCACAGAAATGAAAGTGAGACAAAAACGGCTTTGTACAGTGAGAAAAGGACCTTCAGCAGACCTTTTTAGAAGCTCTGTTGGTCCACATGAGTTTCCATGGAGGTAATCTCTCACATTTTCCTACAACAGAGAAATCTCCTCCTGCTGATCTGCACTTTAAAGGCTACAAGAGAAAAGAAGAGAGGAAAAACAGATTTAAAGGAGTTAGGATGTGTCTAAGTGAAAGGGGAATCTTAGACTTTCTCTTTGTTTGTCAACTCCTCAACTGTAGACTCAGAGAGGTGACAACTGTGCATTTTATACCTACAGGATATCTCATCTATGAAGGGTGATCATTACTGCTTTTTGTGAGCTTTTGAGCTACTAAAGTCTTTCTCTGAAGTGAAAGAGAAATAATCACCACCCTTCACAGAAGAGATTTTATTTGTTCTGCAAGAAGTCATGTCTTCATAAAAGCCCACATTTGAAGACTGAATTAGTAAGCACATCAGCTTCAGTCAGTCAGTCAGTTTTCATTTCTGCTTTCTATCCTTAAGGAGGAATGCTAGTCCTTAACTCTCCCATGGAAGCTCTCTGACAGAAGGAGAATTTCTATGGAACATTGGGAATGTACATGTCACAGGGAATAGCAACTCACAAACTCTGTAGAGCTCAAACTTTTCCATTAGCTGAAAGTATGTTATATAGTTCTTCAGATAAAAAATAGTAACCATTTTTTGTGAATTTTTCAGAATACATTGCCTTTCCCCCATATCTTGAAGACCCAAGTTTCCATTTAAAAGTCGCATATTAAAGTTCAATGATTTTAGTAGTGCTTCTAACAACTGGGTTTTTTTTTTAAGCACATTTAATTTTCAAGACTATGTGTTCTCTTTGCTGGCTGACCTGGGAAAAAACAGTGTACAACTATAACATCTTGACACCCACTCAAGTACACACTAATTTTCTGCACTACATTTCTAAGGAGTGTTTTGTTGAAGATGCCTGGATTGCCTCAGCATATGGAGTTCTACAAGATATTATTTTGTACTTCCGAAGTACTACTGGCATTGAGTGTTGTATTAATACATTAATACACTGAGTATCATGTTGCTCCTGACTCAAAAGAGACTGTGCTTTTATGTTTCTAATTTGAAAATGGATGCGAGCTGTAAAATTCAGAGTAGGCTTTCAAGACTCTAATCCCTCAAAGAGGAATGGAAACACTATGCCTCACAGAGTACAAGTGGCATTTGCTTGGAGTATTTTACTTTTCATACATGAAGTAGAATTGTATTAACTTCACTGAATTTAGAGTCTATCTTCCCCAACACTTAATTCTAGTGTATTCACTCTGTAAGTCTTATCTGGATGATTTCACATTTCTATTCTCATTCTAGTTAGCCACTCGCTGTTTAAAACATTTAACAGCTGTGAACGCACTTAGGAGTATGGAGTCATGCTTTCAGGATTTTAAGCTTTTGCCATGCTGCCCACTGCAAATCTGTAGGCACAGATTCATGAGTTTTGTAATCTGGGCCTTCTTATAAATTAGGTTTATGGATTTGTCCTGAACTCTGCATATTGTAAACTACCATTTCATTGAAAAAAATTTTTTGTAATCATTAGAAAACTGTAACAAGCTATGATATTCATGGTAACATCTCCCCCTCTTTGGCATTTAGAAATCAGTGAGATGTATTGGGTGTATTCACGGGGAACTTCACTGCTATGGAGCTGCTCCTGTAGAACCTGAGGTTGGATTTCCTTAACACTGTAGGCTCTGATGTAAACTCCAGAGACCTCCACGGGTTTCTTGCTGCACATAATAATGTGTGCTTGGTCCCACCAACTATCCCAGTCTTTGAAACTCCTAAGAAAATCCCTGCCACGCATCTCTAATTGTGAGGTCATTTGCCCATATCCCATAAAAATCACATGAAGCTCTGGGTCAAGGGCCCTTGGACTGCCACCAACATTCTGCAAAATGACCCTATTGCAATGAGATGAAGGGAAACAACTCAAAGCTGAAGAACTTGAGGGAGAATCAAAGATGGGAGATAGAACAGAAGGAGAGAAAGTTGCATAAAACTTTTTATATGGCTATCTCCTTAGTAGCACAAAATGAACTCACTACTTGCAGAGAGCCTAGGAAAGATACTGGATTGCAGCTCTTTAAATGCAGTTTTAAAAAAAGCTAATGAGAGTAGGCAGTAAGCCATATTAATCTATAACACCAATTTGAATTTCTCTGATGTCACTATTACTTAGAAAATGCCAAAATATGCTTTCTATAACATGGTATTACATATACTTAATACACCATGCTGCAATGTGGTGGGCTGACCCTGGCTGGCCATGAGGTGCACACCAAGACAGTCTCTATCTCCCCATGATCAGCAGGACAGGGGGATGAAATAAGAAAAGATTGTAGGTCAAGATAAAGACAGGGAGATCACTCACTAGTTACTGTCTCGGGCAAAATACACTCACCTTTAGGGAAATTGATTTAGTTTTTTGGCAATTAAAAATAGAGTTGTATAGGAAGAAACAAAAACAAATCCAAAAATACCTCTTCCAACCTAGTTCCTTTTTCCAGGCTCTACCTCATTCCTGACACTTCTACCTCCTACCTCCCAGGTGGCACAGGGGGATGGGGAATTAATTTTGCCTCCAATGTTTCTTCCTGCTCACACTCTTCCCCTATTCCAGTGTGAGGTCCCTCCCACAGAAGATGGGAACTTCATGAACTGCTCCAATATGAGTCCTTGTGGGATGCTGTTATTCAAGCACTGCTCCAGCATGGGTCCTTTCCTCTTGGTACATTCCTTTGGGAGTAGGCTGCTCCAGCTTGGATTCCACACAGGATTACAGGTCCTGCCAGAAAATCTTCTCCAGTGTGGATTCCTCTGCATGGGCCACGGTTCCTGCCAGAAGTCTACTGTGCCGTGGGCTCCCCATGGGCTGCACAGCACATCCACCAATTCTGGTGTCTTCCACAGTCCCACAGTGGGATATCTGCTCCACTATGGTCTTCTCCATGGGCTTCAGGGGACTCTCTGCTCCAGCATCTGGAGCACCCTTTTCACTCCTATTCTTACTCCTCTCAGTTGCTGCACAACATTTTTAACCCTTTCTTAAATAAGTTATCACAGATGCCACCAGAGTTGCTGGTAGGTTTAACTTTGGCCAGCAGCGTGTCTGTTTTTTAGCTGGCTGAAACTGATTTTGACATGGGGATAGCTCCCAGTCTTTTCTCACACAAGACACTTCTGCAGCCTGTTCACCACCAGAACAGTAACATTGCCATGAGAACCTAATACAAACCAATAGAAAAAAACATGTCCCAAGTTTATGAGGTGATGGGAAAGTTTTTCAGATCTTTAATGTGATTGAAAATTGTCTGTTTCCCAGTAGATGCTTAGCATATTTAGCAATCCTTTGTCAGCCAGACAGATTAAAATATGGTTAATCCAGCAATTCAGAGTTGAGACATATGTGATAAGAAACATTTGATCTGGGAAGAACATGAAATGTTGAAAAGGAAAAAAAGAAATATTCATGAAAAAATGCATCATATTAGTTGCTATAATGATTCTATTGCGAGTGATGATCAGTGTTCAGGTGAAAGACAGCTTTCCCAGAATTGCAATTGGTTATATACCAAACATCTGTTGTCTTACAGAAATGATCTACAGTCTTCAGAACTGAAACTAAGTTTAATTTTCATTAGATAAACAGAAAATAATAATAAATTTTTATCACATAATTTATTGCATTATGTTTCCATATTAATGGAGCCTTAAAACTCATGCCCTTCACATAATAATAATGACTAATGAGGAGTGACATCTGATATATCCATTGTTCATTCTTTACAATTTTGATGCCTCTGTTAGCTAGCAAAATGCACTTTGTGCAAGGGGACTAAATTTATTTGGCTTCTAAAAGAAATTACTATTTAACAGGTATGCTAATTATTACATATTGGTCAACAGATGCACAGCACCAATGGCAGACTGCATTTTTCTTTGCAAACCATGGTAAATACACATGTGACTATATTTAGAAGGAAGCCACCTTCTGTAATTAATAGAATACTCAAGTCAAGTTTATTCAAATGAAATGCACTGAAGAGTTGAAAATATCTTAGCATATGCAATGTAAGGTTTATTCACAGAGAGTCACTTCCTACAGATCAAGTTATGGCTTATTTGAAAAAATATCAAGTCAGAACAATAAGGAGAAAATTCAGAGCTCTGTAATTTTCTTACAGACTTTTTCACTAAGGTGGTACCACTATAAAGAAGCAAACTGCCTTTATCAAAACCAGTAGCTTTATTTTTCTGCAATTTTTAGTAGTGCTGCATAACATTTGTGACTTTTTAGAAAAGTCACTAAATTGTCAGCGGTTTACTACATTGTAATCTAAAGGACAGAAAACGAAAATGCTGCAGAAAAGTACAGCATATGAGCAAACAGTGTAGTGGAAATTAAATACACAAATCTTTATTTTAACTCTTTTTTAACAGAATAAGGCAATCAGCTAGGGATTAGTCAGAAGCAAAGATAACTTTTGTCTCAGCATGTCAAGGAAAACCTTTATTAATACAAGATACTTCAAGACAAGGACAAAAAATAGAAAGGTTTTGAAATCACTGTCTTTGAAGTTGCTTATGGCAAGACAAGACACCCCATCAGAGAAATCAATTCCCCAGCTATTCAGGATTTACTAAAAAGCAACCCACTATAAATGTTTTTTATCAGAATATTCTGTGATTCTAAAAAAATCTGAAAAGTTAAATTGAATACTGAAAGAGAGGAGCTATACACATGGTTGGAAAAATCTGGCTAATTTTCTCAGTTTTGAAGTAAGTTCTGATAAAGGAAAAATAAAAGAAAGATAAAGTTAATGGCAAACTCCCTTGACCTATGTCTCTCAGTCCTGCACAGATTCCTGTTCAGACAAAAAATACAAAAGATATTTTTCCCTCAAGATCTGGAAATAAATTGAACTTTAATGAAGATGAAAATTTCAGTTTAATGGGATCTTTTACAAGTTCAGCTTCATCCTATTTCACATTTACTTACATGAGACAAAAAGACAAAAATAGCTCTAAAATGTATTTGGCTGTTACTAGTATTTTGGCTTAACTCAGCAATAAGAGTCTGACAGCTATGAAAGAGATGTGAATATTCTGAATAAATATATTAGCTTGTTTCATAACTGCATCACTTCTTTCTGTGCAGGTAAGAAATTCTACTGATGTCAGAAGAGCTACAGTAATGCAGACAGGCTAGAACCATTGTTCCATTGCAAGTTTGACTGCTCATGGAACCAGACAATTTTACACCTTTCCAGTTAAAGATATATTAAAGATCCAAATCTGCAGATATGAATGGTATTATAAACCCAAATTTCTATTTCTGACTAAAGTGGAAAAATATGGTGTCAACACAAATTATTTCAAAACATGGTTTCTTTCTGCAGAATAGAAGAAGTCCTTGATTACAAGGAAAACTACTTTGACCAGTGGTGCGGATTACAAAGGATGAACTAGGAAGGAATTAGAAAAAAAGGGAGGCATCTCACCCCCTCAAGGTGACTGATTCACACTGACTAGACATAGCAATGTGGTAGTTGTGCAGTTTTGTCTTCCATTTTATAGTTTATGGCTATTTTATGGCTGGACTTGGCAAGAAACACAGCTTATTCCTATGCTGTGATCCCCCATCATGTTATAGGGCTACAGACTCAATATACTGGAGGTGAGACTGACTATCTACTTGGGTTAAGAAAGATTCTTTTTCTTTCTGGGATGAAAGTGGTAAAACTTTAATAGCTTGTTCACCTTTGTTCACCTCAATTTCAGCAATATTTAGTGAATTAGATTTAGAATTAGGTAGGCTTGTTAGTTCTTTACAATATGCCCCTCATGACCACTGCAGACAAAGGAGCCAGGTCATACAAATATAAGAGCCCTGAGCAGTTTTGGTCACTGCAATACAAGGAAGATGTTAATATATTGCAGAGTCCAAAGGAAGGAAATGAAGGGCCTTGAGGGGAAGCTGTATGAGGAGGAGCTGAGGTCAGTTTGCCTGTTCAGACTGGAGAAGAGGAGACTGAAGGGAGAGCTCACTGCAGTTACAACCTCCTTGTGAGGGGAAGCAGAGGGGCAGACACTGATCTCTTGTCTGTGGTGTCCAGTGACAGGACCCCAGGGAATTTCCTGCAGTTGTGTCAGAAGAGGTTTAGGCTGTATATTAGAAAAAGGTTTTTCACCCAGAGGGTGTCTGAGCACTGGAAAGGGTTCCCCAGGGAAGTGGTCACAGCACCAAGCCTGACAGAGTTCAAGAAGCGTTTGGACAATGCTCTTGGGCACATGGTGTGACTCTTGGGGATGTTTCTGTGTTGGGGAAGATGAATCAGGGAAACCTTATAAATATGATTGCTTAGGAAAAGATTCTGAAAATATGAAACCTATAATCGAAATAGAAATGGAAGCTTACTTTGAGTTGTAGGATATCGAGTCTTAGTTACTATATAACCTGAAAACAATAGCCTAGCCAGCTGAAGGAGAATCCCTTTTGATTAACCAATACCTTTCTGCTGGCTAAGGGATCCAAAGGTCTATGTAGCAAAACAGAAAAGTCTAAAGAGTAGTTTTTAGAGTTTAAAATATAACATAGTATGGTAATGTAGTAGTTCTTATAGGCTGTATGTAGATTTTATAGGATTTTGTGTCTTGTATTGGTTAGTCACTGTAAATTAGAATTTTCATCACACAAGGAGATATAATGTATTGTAACAAGGACCTAGCTGTCTCTAGCTCTCTTCTTCCCCCTATGCTCTTACCTCTTCGGTCTTACCTCTGCTCTCTTCCCCCTGCTCTCTGACCCCCGCCACCTTGCTCCCTCACTCCCTTCTCTCAACTCTTACCCTCTTGTTCTTTCTCCCTCTCTCTTTGGGACTTCCTATCAGCCGAGGTTGGTGGCTGAAGGCAAGGCCCTTTTTACCCACGACCCTTGCAATAAAACAACGTATTCTAAAATATCTCAGGTCAGCAGTGTTCCTTCTCCCTGCCGTCCATGGATTCTCTTACATTCCTGTGCAGGGACAAGACTTGGACTCGATGATCTTTGCAGGCCCCTTCCCGTTCAGCACAGTCTGTGATTCTGTATCAGTAATATAGAAATGATATGACTAGAGCCTGACAATCCCCCATAATGCACTTAAATGCTTGTATGTGAAGGGAAAAAGAAAGAACAGACCATTCTCTTCTTCATCACTGAATGCCACACGATAATTTCATTAATTAACTCCCTTTGTCTATATTAATTTCCATGCATATCTTTATGTTTGTCTCATAATTTTTGATTTTTGAAAATAAGTTATCCACTTCAGGATAAAATGAATAAATAGAACATGAAGACTAAAACAGTAGAAACAGAAGTCACTAGTGCAAATGTACCACACTGCAATGCCCTTTTTACTGTAACATGACATGTTCTTAGAGTACCTCCAGGCCATGCCAGTCTCATTTCAGACTACAGAGCATATTACTGCAGATTGCACTTGCATGTGCATACTCTCCTCAGCTCTTCTACTTGTCTGTTTCACGCACTACTGCCTTCACCTTGCTCTAGTTTAAAAATAACTCGGAGCAGAGGCAATGTAAAGTGCATTTTGTTCTAGTTTCATCTGAGGTGGAGTTAATTTTCTTCCTAGTAACTGGTACAGAGCTGTGTTCTGGTTTTAGTGTGAGAATAATGTTGATAACACACTGAAGTTTTAGTTGTTGCTGAGCAGTGCTTACTGTAAGTCAACGACTTTCCAGTTTCCTGTGCTCTGCCAGTGAGGAGGTCCACAAGAAGCTGGTGGGAGCATGGCCAACAGTTTGGACAGTTTACCCAAACAGGTCAAAGGGATATTTTTTGCCATAGAGTGTCATGCCCAGTATACAAATAGGGGGAAGCTGTCTGGAAAGGGCTGATGGCTGCTCAGTGTCAGACTGCATCAGTCAGTGAGTTTTGAGTAGTTGTACTGTGCCTTTCTCTTTCCTTTCTTGGGTTTCATTTATGTTTGTCTCTGCTTTTCATTACTATTAATAGTAGTAGCATTTTTAGCATTATTAGTGTTATTAGTATTGTAATATTTAACTTATAAACTTTAAATTTACTTATAAGGTTTGCTTATAAACTTATATTTTACTTGAATTGCCTTTATCTCAACCCATGGGTTTTATTTTTTTTTTTCAATTGTCCTCCCCATTCCACAGATAGTGGCGGGGTAGAGCAAGTGTCTGCACAGTACTAAACTTCCAGACTTCCATGATGGCCCCTTTTGGTGCCCAACGTGCAGCACAAAGGGTTGAGATAACAAATCTGACCAGAGTGTGTTAAAAGTAAATTGCCATAAGCATTCACTGTATAGGTTTAATAGTCGCTGGTCACAATTTATTTGCTCTCAGAGTTGTACTTGTTCTCAGAGTCGTGCAGCATGTAATCCCCATGGTGATCTTTATCATTCTTGGGTCTGGGCTAAGACTATAATTTTGTTCCTAGTTCCTAATATTGGCCTGGCCTATTATATGATGGAATCACTGGCCATGAAACTAATCCAGTGACTGTTCTTTGCATTGTTGTCACCTCTGTACTTTGGGAGCTATCTCTTGGGACCTATTATTAATTACACTTTTTACCTGTCCTTCTCTGAAAGTCAGCCTAGGGAGGAGACAGCTTCCTTCCTTCCTCCCCCCCTGTTCTCCTTTCTCCTTTTCTCCCTTTCCCATCATTCTTCCTCTTCCTTCACCTTACTTCTCTTTCAGGTTGATTACTTTTGGTGTTTGAGAATTTTAAAAATTTGGAATATGCTTTGAATCCCCTTGAAACCAGCCTGGTTCTTTTCCGCCAGGAACCAGCATATTGCTGCCTATGATTCAGGTCTTGTTTAAGGTTAGACAACTATTTAAGAATATCACCCAAAAATTTACCCCAAGCTTGGACAGATATAAGTGGCAGAATGTGCATGACAGCATGGGCAAGCATGGATTGTGGGAACCTCTGATGTTTTGAAATCTCTCCTATGAAAAAGTGCAGAATCTAGAAAATCACTCAAAATACCTGAAGAAAAGTATTCTGTCAGCCTTGCAATTCCAGAGAGACACAAATCACTGCAACAAGCCCGGAAGTGAGCAAAGTGTTGATGTGGTGTTTAGGGACAGTGGTCGATGTGACAATGCTGGGTTACTGGTTGGACTTGTTGGTCTTAAAGGTCTTTTCCAACCTAAATTATTCAATGATTCTATTTTGTGATAGGGATTGTTGCAAAGAGTGTTTTAGGTTGCTCAAAGAATCATGACTTTTGAGTCCTGTTCAAAATTTGTTAATACCTTTAGAGGGAAAAGTAGATCCTTGTTTCTGACATTTTTATGCTGTAATACACTAAACTCTTGCAAGTTTAGGTGAAGATGAAGAATCAGCACACATTGTTTAAAATACTGTTATGGCACTCACAGAACAGACATTCCTTCTAAATTGCATCAGCAAGGTCAAAATCACACAGAAGTAATTCTGATTACAGATACTTCTTTCTTCTCTACTGACTGACCATGTACACTTTGTGCAGTCAGCACATGCACACTTATTGCCACTAGCATAGAAAAAGACCACATCTGACACACAGTAATGAGAAATAGACCTGCCTTTCTTATGGGATCCTAGTGCCCAGCTGTCACAATGGCAGTGACAGATTTGATGGATTAATGGAACATATTTAAAAAATCCATTTTTTGAGTTCTTTACATAAAGATATTTCATTGTTGTGATATTTATAATGTGTGGTTAGAAGAGTTTTTGCATGGACCAAACTTTTAAATTTAATAAAAATTAAAAATAAAAGGACAAGGTATCATGATTTCTTCATTATTTAGGGATTTTATTTTTCACTATTTTTTATGATTTTGGAACTCTGAGACTAAGAATAATCTAATTGCTCAAAATTATTGCTCATTTACCTAATTCTACTCTACTGCAAGGATAACATGTAAAATACACATTCATATGCATGTAATACCTCTTTAATTAGAAATTGTTTAAACTATTATCAATATGTTGTCAAATATAGTCCTAATTTAACTAATTGTTATTTCATTCTTGTCCCCATTCTTGTTATTCCTTTGAAGCTGAAACCTTAAATTGGTCTCTGCATTTATTTCAGAATACATTTCAGTAATTTATTTTCATGGGGTTCTATTTTTCAGCTAAATAATAAAAATATGTTCTTCTGTTTCAAAGCAGGACTAAGGCTCAGAATTCTTGACTTTCACACTGAGAACTTGATCAGGAAATTTAATCTTTTCAGAACTTTGGCACTGGATGTTCATATAATGCAAATGATGTGATCCATTTTATAGTCTTGCTTTGGGCTTGCACTTTCTGTGAGGCTCATTGATGAAAACATTTTTTGTCAAAAAAGGGAGAGAATTATTAATATTAATAAAATAACAAATCAAAATAAAAATACCAAAGTTCAAAGTTCTTTTAAAGCTGAAAAATCACAGAAAAAAGCATACATTTTCAACATAACAAATTACTTTTCCATCAAAATACTAATCGGAATAAGTCAAAAGCACTTTTAGTACGTATTTATAAGGTGGATAAATAAGAAGTTCAAATATCTAAATCAGATATCTTTATTCTCATATATGTAAATTTAATGTTCTCCTACTTCTGCCCTATAGTCAGTATTTTAAATTAAGATACTCTGATCATCGGATATCAAACTGCTGCTCTGTTTATAGTATGTTTTCCAACACCTCTTCACATTTTGATTCTTGTTTCATTCCCAGAGGTGGCTCCAATTCTTTGCTTTTGTAAATATTTGAGTTGAACATTTCTATATAAATTTATATAACGAATGGGGTACTTCCTAAGTGACAGAACTTCATGTGCTGAATGAGGTATATGATGTAAATACAAGGCAGGTGAATAAAACTGGGAGGAGATTTAGCTCCTGCTTTTAGTACAGCAATAGCCATAATTTCTCTGAATCAGATAGTAGTTTTATTGAAAAAACTATTTGAACTGGTTTTGGAACCATTTCTATCACAAATGAGTTTGCTGTTAAATAGTTTTTTGAGGTTTTTTAGTGAATATTTTTTCATTATTTGAATGGTTGTTAATGTGATGCACACTTATTTTCTGATTTATGATGAAAGTACATAGTGCTAGTAGCTTAAAAAAATTATATTAATATTTCTCTGCTATTTTGCTTATTAACATTAGTTCCATAAATTGCTCTTAGCTGTCCAGTTCTTTATAACAGAAATTTGAATAATGATGCTTGAAACAAGCATCAGCTCAAGAGCAAAAGACCACATGCAAGTTCTGGAAAAGCAGTTTCTCACAAAACCAAAGCAGTAGTCCTGTGCTTAGATGAAACTAAAACAAAAATATGGAAAATCATGTCTATTTCTGTGGAAGAGTGTCTTCTTGCACACTGTGTTTATACCAAAACTAAGTTCATGCTTACTTTTAGTACAGAAAACACAGGCTCAAGTAGTGGAAATGATAATGTTGCTAGGAAGCTGTGTGTATGTTCCATCTCTCCTGAGTTCAGAGCTTCATTAAGAAGCATAGAGATATAGTAGTGCATATCCTGTTATCTATAGTCATGTTTGGCTCTTTAGAGAAGAGCCAGGCTCTACCTGGGCTACAGACTCCACACCAGGAAGTTGCAGATGTCCTATAAATCCTTTGTTATGTCTGTCCATCCCATCTTGAGGTCTTTAGTACCAACACTAGGTCCACAGGCTCATGCTGCAGAATCACTTCTTCAGATTTCTGAACAGTAAGTGTAGGGTTCAACTTTAGAACAGATGTTCTAAGGAACATCTAAGGAGTGTGCAGGAAGGTTGTAGTGGTTTGAAAGCAAAATAAGTGAGAGGCTCCAAGTCAGAAATGCAATTTAATAGGAAGAAAAGAAAGAATAATGTAAAATAAAATAAATGCAAAAAAAAAAATTACAAAAGACCACTGACAGAGTCAGAATACAACCTGATCAAGGTGATGGGAACAGTCCAGATGAGGTGGTCTTCCTGAAGCAGTGATCCCGTAGAAAGGTCTGGTAGCTCAAGTCCTCTGGAAATCCAGTGGGTAAGCTCCCTGTACTGTCCCAAACCCCAGATTATATCCAGGTGAGAATGCTTGGCTCCTCCCCCTGGGTGGAGCATCTCACAATAGGATGTAGGTCCTGCAGGGGGATCCTTGATGAGCCATTAAACAGAGATAACTCCCTCCACGAGTTATCTATGAGTCATGGGCAAGGCGTTGATGGGCCATTAACAGAAGATAACCCTGAGGGAGGGGCCCCCGGGAAGGGCACGGTCCCACCTGGATTTAACATGAAGATGGTGATAGAATACTTTGTGCCCAACCCAGGACAAAGGTATCAACAGATATGCCGAGCTCTGTCTCAATGGAGATGTAGTTAAAGCAGGTAACGTAATCTAGAGAGATATCAGAAAATCCTAAACCAGTTACCTATTAACTCAATTTGACATCTTAAATATAGGGCTTTAGTAATATTTTAAGTGACTTAATGTAATCTTTTCTGGCCCTGGTTTAACTTGTCTCTGGTAGATGTTCTGTTACTTCTGTTATACTGGTATCCCAGATAAAACATGGTATAGCAAATATAATTAAATTATTCTGCTTACTGATTAGAATTAAAGTTTGAAAGTTTTTTAAGTTAATGTAGGTGCATTGATAGCATGAAGATATCTGAGATACTTTACAAGGCTCTCTTACTCTTAATATGTAAATATCATCCCTTGCATGCTTCAGAATATTGAAGGATAGCTCACAGAAGCTTTAAGCCTGTATTTAGGGTAGATATTAATCTTCTTTATAAACTATCCAAGATATTAGTCAGTCATCATGAAATACTACATTGTGCTAAAAATATTTCTGATACTTCTGATTAATTCTACACAGACTTTTTTCTCCTAGTTGTTTCTAGCCTAGAGTTTCCATCTCTTAATGGACCTATATAGAAATTGATACCAGTACTCACATTGTCTCTATGTTGGTTCCTTTCAGCCAATCAAGTTGAAACTTCTATTAATTAACTGACTGGAATGAGTAACAGTTTTGTCTATTTTGAAAATTAAATTCACTGTCTTCGCCCTCTAAAGACAAACATGAGACTGCCACTATGCAATTTATTCTACCTTATCTTAACAAAACAGTGTAAGTTAAGCTAAGAAAAATACAGTTTCCAGGGTTTATCTTAAAAATGCAGAAATTAAGATACAATTAATTTCTGTAATGCCTGACACATAATCTATCCCTACTTGGTCTTAAAATTCCATAAATTTGCATCAAGGCAGGGAATAAATTAATTTTGATTAGAAGAGAAATAAAGATATTAAATTGTAAACTACAGATATTAAGAACTTAACCTAATTTATTTTATTCTGGATGTTCACAGAGACATTTTATCATCTGTTGTGATGGTGAAGATAAATTGGGCATTTCCTTTAAGAAATTTAATTCTGTAGAGATTTAGAATTTTTGTTAAGGTATCTGTATAATAAAGATGTCCCATTACAATAAATAAATAAACTAGGTTATACACAGACTAATCACATTCTAAAATTTGTGGAGTTTAGAATCCTAGTGTCTTCACTGTGACTTAGTAATTAAAATCCATAATTTTTGTTAGCTTCATATTTGATTGCCCAAAACAGAATGCTATTTATGGCATTTTGTATAGGTACATAACTCTAATCATCAACTGCAGAAACATACCCACGGCCATGTGGTCTAAATCTTTTCAAGGGCTTTTGAAGATCTATCCTTTGAAAGTCAGCATACATACCTTCAATACATGGATATCTTTAAAATTTCACTAATAATACAGATGGGAACAAATGTTTCTTTTTCTCATGAAAAGCTAAAAAGCTTTACAGTGATGTTCAGCAAAATTTTTAAAACCTTCAAAGGACTTGTACAGATGCAACTCCTCCGATAACTCAAAAGACATGGTGAAGCTCAAAATCTCCTAATTCCAAGCAGCTGGTCTTTAGAAAGTCTGACAAATTCATTGCTGGAGACCACAGGGTCCAAAAAATCTAGCTATGGGTTAAGGAATTTAAATCTCCATAGACAGTCTGGACAGAGCAAGTAAACTTTGTAGGCTTAAAAGCTGTCGTTTAAGAGACTTCAAAGTTTTAGCCTTCATTAAAACCCCTCATAAGATATATTGTTTAAATAAAGTTTTTGTGGGATTCCAAGGTCCTAACACATTTTGTTTCAAGGAGGTACAGGTGAGGAATGGGAAGCATTTTTCCACCAATCAAAGCATTCAGTGGTAAAACTTCTGTCTCCATGCGTACTGCTTGGCTTCTCACTCCCACACTATTGTGTGACGCCTCCCAGTTGTGTCGAAGCAACTTCTTCTGAGTTCAGCCTGGAACACAGCCAGGGGCTGATACATTTTTAAAAGAGATTTTCCACTTCCACCTCTATTTGAAGGAGGTTTTCTGCGTAGATCAGTTGCTTCATTTGACAAATACTGATGTGAGAATGACTGAGAAGTGTTGCTCTGTTACTGGCTACAAAAAGCCAAGCAAGGGCTGTTGGTAGGGTGTGAGCTGCTTTCATTGGGGCTGTCTCAGGCATCACCTGTTGAAGCCTCATAGTCCGAGACTGACAGTACAAAACCATGCTGTTTCTGGGACTTGGATGATTCGACCTACAGGCAAACTAGCAGTTCTTTCAGACCATAGGCTGATCCACAAAAGCTTCTGAAAATTATCATTTAACTTTCCAGGGCACTCAGAAATAACACATCTTGTTCTACAATACTTAGTACTTTTAAAAGCAATCTTAGAGTGGTGAAATCTAGCCACTAGACTTCCTATGTTAGAATGGAAAAAAAATTAACTCTCCCTGGCACTTGGAATTGTACTTGGCTTGCTGAGCAACAAAACAAAGCAGATTCAGGTCCACACTCCTGGAGCAGTTGCAGTATGAACATTCTCTTTGTGAAGTCTTACTACCTGAATATTGATCTTTTGGAGCAGTTGCAGTATGAACATTCTCTTTGTGAAGTCTTACTACCTGAATATTGATCTTTTGGAGCTTTTTCACCATCCCTATTTTACAAAGAGCCTATGTTCAGCATATGTTCATCACTGAGGAAAAATGTTAAAGAAACAACAGTTAATCATTATTCTTAGGCAAAACCCAAAAAACTCACAAAAAAAAAAAAAAAAANCAAAAAAAAAAAAAAAAACAAAAAAACAAAAAAAAAAAAACAACCAAAAAAAAACTGCAATGAAGTGTGGATTCTGACAGCCTGGTCAAAGAGAAATTTGGGGCATCAGGCAGCAACAGAGCCTGTGGGAAAACAAGTCAGATAGACTTTCCCAGGCATTGCTCTGGGAGAAGACATTCCAAACAATTTCTAATCTCTGCACCTGCTGTTTTTCCATCTTGTTTACTTCCAAAGATGCTTGCAAAGAGGTATTGATCTGAGTGACCAATCATGTCCAATTGTGTTGGAAGAGTGTCTAAAAAGATTTGCTTTCTAATAAACGTCGCTGTATGCCCTCCAAGAAGATTTGAGTCTTATATTGTTATTCACCATCCCAACTACATAATGATAATGAAGGACAAGTTATTTTGCAAGTTATTACATGATTTTCTTCCTAGGGCTCCAGCCACCCTATTCATATTGAATACTTGCATTAGCCACATTTTGTTTGCAATTCTAACTAGAGAAACTTATCAGGAGCCCAGATTAGGGGAAAAAAAAAAGAAACCAAAAACAAAATCAAAAATTATGGAGGACAGAAAAAATGGTGTTGCAAGATGAATTTGGAGGATGGGAGTTATAGACACTGGTTTAAGGTTATGAAGTGTCCAAATTACCAGTGCCTCACCTGACATGTGCTTTGTGTGTAGGATAAAACTGAAGTTGTTTAGCACCAGCTGGCAGTCTGGATATACTCTTAGTGCCTACACATAAGGAAGTGTATCTGTGTATTGCTTTATTTATTTTACTCTTTCAAGAAAAGAATAAATGCACTATTAAAACAATAACAGCTCTTTTTATTAAAAAGCATCACGTGCATGTCAGGTTCATACGATAGATAGTTCTTTTTCTTGATATGTTTTCAAGCTCAAAGCACAGAGTAGTTTTTTTGTTGCCTGTCTGTTTTAAATATAAATTTTAAGTAAATTACGCAAGAAAACAATCTTGTATTATCTTTAGAATCTTTAGAATCAATTTCTCCTAAGCTTTCATACTTATTATGGCAAGCAATATCTAAGTAATTAAAGTTTCCAAGAAAAACTCTGACCTTCTAGAATGATTCTGTTATCTTTAAAAAGATTTTTTTATTCATTTCTGTAAACTGAAAACTTGCAGAAATAAAATTACTTGAATAAATTAGCTTTTCTCTAGTAGACAAAGAGCAGCTTAAATTCTCACTGCTGTTATAAGAAGCATCTTCCCTTCATAACAAATTCTATTATTATAAACACAGCTGTTAAAAAGAGAAATATTATTACCTATTATATAGGTAAAATGCAAACTGATTTCAGAGCATTTAAAATAGAGAGAGAGACCAGGAAATCCATCAGGAAAGGAAAAAACCCAACCTCAATGCATACTTTTAAAACTAAATAAGAGGAAAATGGAAATCTAAACATCAGAAATGGTTAGGTAACACATTTCTTGAAATGGTATACATTATTCTTTCTCATAGCACACTAAGAAGTATGTCATTACTGATGGTGGCACTATAGAATTTTAGAATTGTCCACTAAATTGCTCAGATCCTTGAAGACTCGGGAAGCATTATAGTAGTAATGAATAGTAAAAAAATCTGACTTTAAAAGCACTGAAATTAATTTATGTCCTGCAATTACCTCCAGTCACAGTAGTTTGACTAGATGTGTATTTTAAGTCCCCTCCAGTTGGAACTATTTGTATTCTATTCTATTCTATTCTATTCTATTCTATTCTATTCTATTCTATTCTATTCTATTCTATCCCTAGTTGGTCCTTCCATAAAAGAAGTGCTTTTCAGAAAAGCAAATTAAGCTTTGTGACCAGGACAATGGCTTTAAGATAGCTTGTGTATACTGCTCACTGTCTCTATCTGTCCTTCACTCTTCCTTGTATTTATGTTCCCTCTACATGATTTTCCTCAATCTATCAGTCTATACAGTCTTCTAGAGTTTTTGGTAGAGTGTAAAAAACAAGACACTGCAGACCAGACAGAGAGACTTAAACCTGCCCAGAGAGGGTGCTTCTTCCAGAAGGGCAACAAACAACCAGAATCCTGGCCAAGGAATATATTGGCATATTGTCATTGCACAGGTCTAGGTGCAGGAGAGAGGAGATCAAATTCAGGCTAGTTATCTTGTAGAGCCACATAATGAATTCACAGCCTATTTCCACTCCCCAGGTGTGAAAGGAAAAGAAAAAAAAAGGGGGATGGGGGTGGATTGGTCACTTTTGGTCAGTGAAGAGTAGCATCCTGACAGTTCTAAGCAGAGATGCCAGAGCCAGGCTGTCCTCAAGCAGCTGACAGGCTGAGATTTGTAGAAACCTCTGAATGAATAAAGCTTATTAACAATCCTTTAAAATAAAACAACAAATGGCAGCCATAAGTTCAGGAAGATGGGTAGGATTGGTGCTAGAAGTAGTCGTCACAAATTAGGCTCAAGGAGAAACTGTCAGTAGAGCAGTGTTTCAGGAAAACACATGAATCTCACTTCCACCCCCTACTAAGCTCAGACTTTCATGGCAAATATAATTGTATGGAATATTCAGCTCAGAAAAAGGATCAAGAGCCAAACAATTTAGATTCACTTCCCAGTGAGGAAGTTATTAGGAACAATTTGTTGGAAGAAATTTGGAAACATGTTAGGAGTAGTGATTTGGATAGAAATAGTCACCAGTAATTCACAAGAAAATACAGGAGATAGATTTCTTAGCATGTAGGGCTTCTCAAAGAAATTACTGTTCAATTGACACAGAAGATAAAATGCATCATCCATTTTTAATTTTTATTTTTCTTTTAACAGAATTTCATCTTCCTGTGGAGAAGTGAACTGGCTGGAATGGAGTTAATTTTCTTCATAGCAGCTCATCTGGGCCTATGTTCTAGGTTGACCACCAAAAGCAGTGATGATAAAATGCTCATGTTTAGCAGCTGCTGTGCAGTGCTTGCACAGTGTCAAGACTGTCTCTGTTTCTCACTCTGTCTTCCCAGTAAACTGAGGGAGGGAGTGGAGTGTGTGTGCACAAGAGGCTGGGAATGTGCATTATCAGGCATATGATTTGAACTTGTCAAAGCGACATTCCCTCCCATACAACATCATGGTCATCTATAAAAAGGGAAAAGAGGGGTTTTTAGGGTATTCAGTTACTCAGGAGGTGGATGGACACAGATCTATCCATGGGAGGTGGAGAGTAATTGCCTTTACATCACTTTTTTTGTTGTTTTGGGGTTTTTTTCTCTCTTCTTCCACTTTTCCACTTATTAAACAATTTTTATCTTGACCCACAAATTTTTTGGTTTTATTTTCCCTCTCCTCCCATCCCACTAGGGGTGGAGGAGAGTGAGAAAGGAGCTGTGTGGTGCTTAGCTAACCAGGGCTAACCCAAACAAGAGGTTAAGTGGTCAGATATCACTGCATAGATAAATGGCTGAACAATAGAGCTGTTCCAAAATGCAAGAAATCGTGGGAATCGATACTCCTTAGGCTGGAAAAAAATATGCTGGAGTCCCAGCCAT
The DNA here is from genome assembly GCA_013397395.1 of Sinosuthora webbiana. Classification (NCBI taxonomy): domain Eukaryota; kingdom Metazoa; phylum Chordata; class Aves; order Passeriformes; family Sylviidae; genus Sinosuthora; species Sinosuthora webbiana. The sequence continues at coordinate 25,561 of VXBN01012213.1, forward strand.
TTATGGCTGTAGCATCTGTTCATTTATCTTTAGACCTATTTAATTTCCTATATGGATTAAAAATAAAAACAAACCCAAAGAACAGATTTTTAAAAATTGTGACTCTGATTCCAATTTAGTTAGTAAAATTAAGCCTTCAATACCTGTATACATCCCCAAAATTATAAGTTTGTATAGAGATTGTGGTCATTTTTTTTTTTCTTTGCACTGTAGTGACAGATTATGTTAGATATTTGAAAAAGCCCACATGAGAAGTAGATACATCATCAGTAGTTTAAAACATTAATTTCTGGGTTGTGCTAATTATAAAGCACATTGCACTTTCTGCCTTCCTAACATATCCTAATTTTCATTCTAATCCACATCAGAGGAAAAAACAGAATATCTTAACATTTCTGAATAAGCATTAAAAAGAAACTATTGTTTTCAGAATTAAGAGTGTTATTTCTTTTTAAAGATGAATATATTTAGTAGCACAGTAAAGAACAATGCCCTAGCTACTAAAAAAGGTTAAGTACTTGCATAATGTTTCCATCTCTTCATTTTCTAAAAGAAGTATAATAATAATAATTACACTTTATAATATAATTTAGTCACTCCCTAACTGTGTTTTGATTTCTTAGGATTAGCAGTTGGTGCTGTAATTGTTATTCTTTCTGATTGCAAGAAGTACAGCATTTAACTAGTCAGTTCTGCTTTAGCATTTCACAGACTGCATCCTTTTTGAGGCTGATTTACAGGTAATGAAGTAAACTATATTTAGATATTTTTCAGGGGATGATTCTTTTGGTATTTTTAGTTGGAAATGTGAACATTCTAGGTACTAAAAGAATAATGCTGCTAATATGCATAAAGTTATTGGATTTTTTTAAGATAGGATTTTAAATCTTACTTATTTTTGATTGATTTAAAACAGGAAGCAGAAAATAGATTTGCATATCTGCATTTTATTTAGTTGGCAAATTCACCCTTCTGACACACATAGCATACGAGAACAGATCAATTATAAGATTCATAAAATGGAATATTTGAATAGTGATTAGGTGTTGAATCAATACTTATGTCAAATTAATCTACTAACTTGTTTTATTTATTGGATTGTGTATCGCGTCTCTTGACATTTATCAAAGTATGACTGAGAAGGAAAAGATTACCATTATTAAGATTTCCAGTTTTCCTCTGAGTTTCTCTTTTCCATAATGTAAGTTAAAACATGATTCTGCTCTTCCTTAGTAACAAAATAACATTACCTCAAAGCCCCACAACACTCAGATACAAATTGCCACTGATGTTCTGTAGAACTAGGATTTCACCTTTAATAAACCAATAAATTTTATTTCAGCTTATCAGACATTAATATGCACTGGTTTAGACATCACAGTTTTGTGGAAATATTGACTTGAGGGACATCACTGTTCCAATGCTCTGACTGAAGCAGGACTGTTGCCAGGAGTAAGTCAGTTCATTAAGTCAGTAAGTCAGAATGTTTGGTGGTATTCTAATCTTAACAGTTTACAAGGATGGAGGTTTCATAGCTACTCTGAGCAAGACATTCCACTACTGCACAGTGAATAGTCTTTCCTGATATTCACCCGACTCTCACAAGGTGCAATCTTTAGCCATTGTTCCTTCTATTAGTGTCCCTTGCACTAACCAGAGAGGATTAGTATAAACCTCCACAACTTTGCCACTGCCTTTCAGATAACTGCAAGCCCGTGCAAGACCGCATTTTAGCCTCCCCTTCGTCAGACTAAACAAGACAAGCTTCCTTGGCCTCCCGTTCTAGGTGATGCCAGCTAGACTGTAAACACCCGAGTAACTCCCTCTGGGCAATGTCTGATTTAACAATGTCCTTGAACAGGAGAGTTCAAAACTGAACACAGTCTACTGGTGTAGCCTCACCAGTGCCCAGCAGAGGGGGAAAACAACTCTTGATCTAGTGGCCATGATCTTGTTAAAGCAACGTATGTGGTTCACAGCTATGCCAACCAAAAGTCAAATACACATCTGAGCCCCTGTCGTGTTGTTTTTTTAATGATTCTATCCATGCTCCCTGCTGTAGTGCTATCCCTTACAATGAGGAATGTCCATTTTTATCCTTTGATAACAAAGGATATAGGTCCTGATAGATACCCTGAGGTTTCTCAGTCATCTTCACAGGCTGGCACAGGACATGTCAGTTGTCTCTGTATCTTAGAATCAATCCTAAAACAGTGATCCTGGAAGAGACACTATGCAAGGGATTCTGGATCTGCTGGAGACATATATCCTTTATACAAGTTGCATATAGTCAATATGTAATGATCATTTCTGGTGCATAGGTATGCTAAAGTCCTACCTGTATTTAGGTTAAAATAATCACATTCCACATATATAAATTCCCTGTACTATTATCTTCGTTTCTATCCTACTGGATTGCAGTAAAATAAATTTGCTCTCTTACACTCTGTTTACATGTCAGTGCTAGGCTGACTGCATTTGATTTGCTTATGACATTTCAAATAGTATAATATGTAGACAGCAACAAAGGAAAAACTTTCTGTTTTCAGGAATAAAAGCCAAAGGACTCCAACACTTGTAATAATAAACATGAATGGGGGCAGATGGAGCCTTTATACTCTGTTTTTCTATTATATCTCCATGAATAGGAGTCATGGCTTTGAAGTATTTAAGTTTCAAAATAATTTTATCTACCAAACTTTTGGCTCCTTATTATTTGCAGACTACTACTAATGTCTGTGGAAATTGGTGGTTAAAAAAGGTCACCTAGACAGAGCAAAATGTAGGATGTGAGGATTATTTTTGCTGTCATTCCTGTGTATTTTAGGACATAACACTTCTTAAGAGTATGGAAGCACCTGAAGCTACATGCACTGAAATAAACAGTTTCCCACTAATCTATAATGGATCAAAGCCTGGAAAACTCTCCTGATCCAGCTATATAAACAGCTCACCCTTGTGTAATGATTTCAGGTAAAATATCTTCTAATACTAGAGGGTTGTTTAATGGGCATCTTTATTTTTCGTTGACAGTGAATTCATCCAATTCAAAGGGCAAGTACAAGGTCTATGGACATTTAGGCCCCATTTGAGTGCTCAAAGTAGAACCAAATGGGATGTAAATGGTCTTGTTATGGACTCAAGATAAATTCTACACTGATTAAATAGGCCATAGTGTCTCAGTGAGCGACAATGGTTAACAGCAGTAAGGCGGGAAAAAGCTGTTCAAGTGATAATGTGTACATAAAGTGTCCTCTTTGCCACTTCAGAAATGTAACATTTATCCTGATGAATTTAGGACCTTGATTAAAGCTTCCACCATGAAGAACTTGCAGAAATGCAAACAGCTATTAGGTAAACTGGTGCCTAAGTGCTATCACCTAATTTCAGAGTACACTTATTTACCCTAATTCTTTTCAATCCTCTCTTCTGGTCTGCTTGTATACGTTGTTGCTTTCCCTGTCATCTATTAATCTACTTGAGGAACTTTCTTTTTTTGCCTCCCACAGAACCTGAGTGTCATGTTCCTGAGAATTAACACTAAAACTCTAATTCTTAGCATCCTAACTGTAATTTTGAAATAAAAGTAAAAATCTCATTTTAGTAAAATTTAAAATAAAGTAACCCCCTAGATAAACAAAACTGGCCTCATTTGTTGGTTTCTCTCACTTTTGAAATACTGTCAGAGTTAGAGCAATTCAAAAGAGCCAAAAAGTAACTGAAAGACCTGCATTGAGCACATTCCTAATTTATCCCATAAATTTACTTCAGTTCACTCATCACCTTTCCAAATATCCAGAAAAGAATTATCTATAGATAATCCAAAATCTTCCTCTAAAAAAATCCATTTAGTAACTATCATTTCTATTTCTTTAATTATAAATAGATTATCCATGCTGCCTAGTTGAATGGCGTGATGTTCATGGACAATCCTTTTAATGTAATGAGATTGTTCTCAAGTAAATGGACAAAAAGAAACTATAAAGACACATTTCCATGGTATTTATAAATCAGAAGGCCTTTGTGTGTTCAGCTTTCTCTCTTTCTTTTTATTTTATTTTATTTTATTTTATTTTATTTTATTTTATTTTATTTTATTTTATTTTAAGCATTCTTTGTTTAAAGCAATGCGTACTATTTTTTTTTTTTCATAGTAAGTTATCATAACTCTTTGCTCAAGAATTGGTACTGTCCTGTGATTTTAATTAGTTTACCCACTGGGAAAATTAAATGCTCCACTGTGTACACAGAGAAGTAGTGAATAAAAATAGATTCCCATGGGGATTTCCTGGCAAAAAAGTTTACATTTATTTTATGCAAACTTGGTGGCTAGTTTATAATTCTTGCACTATTTATTTTATAGTTGTATTCATTTAAATGCAGGTTTTCTTGAAATTGATAGCAGTGATAATCTAATGCTCAGAAAATGGTTGACAGCATTATTGGTAAGTGTAGTTACTCCATCTTTCCATGTATCTATACACAGTGCCAGCTAATATTGCTACAGTACTTATGAAATATGAGCAGATATTGCTAAAGTCATCATTTTAAGTATGAATAGCTTATCAAGTGTGAAAACTATTCTCTGGTATGTAAGCTACAATCTTAGAAAATGAAGTGTTTAGCAACATCGTAGAATAAGCCATGACTAATGAACCACTACTCATTTGTTTTCCATCTGTTTTTGTGATCTCTTCTCTATGAAACTATTAAAATTTTCATAGTGCTTTTTCCATATTATCTCAGGCCCCTGTTCTCCAATGTCATTTTCTCAACCCTCTGTGTTGATACTACTGGTTGACCCTGCTTGTGATGCTCATTGACACCCTACATTACTTCCTTCAATATTATTCATTCCCATTGGTAAGGGTATTCCAGTTTCAGGAGCTGGAGATCTGCAGGTGGAATATGAAGAACAGGAACTGATTTCCTAGTGCTAGAAGGCATGAACTTGCAGCTTCTATTCCCATTTTCCAACCCAACCAGCACAGACCTTGCCTGCTCCTGTCATTTGGTACAGCTGCAGGGCTCAAACACTTGTACCCTCAGGATCTCAGAAAAGCTTAGGTCACTCTCCTTTTAGAGTATATCTCTGATATCACACAGCCTTTTGCCCTCAACCTGCAGGTCCTGTCCTGTGTAACACAGAGGCTTCCCCAGCACACACTTCAAGAGGACAAGTAAACCCTCTGACTCAGCAATAGGCAACAATCACCTGACTGTCTAGAGGTGCAGAGGAGCTTCCCCCCTTGGGACCGTGCTCTGCCATGCCAAGAATAGTTGCAGCAGGACTGGTGCCTGTGGTGTCACCACCACTGCAGATCCTGTGCGTGTTGCCCTCAGCAGAGTTGCTGGCCTCGCTTCTGTGTGCCCTTCTACTCTGGCTACTGCCTCCACTGGCTGTGCTCTGATCTGGACACTCCTAGGCACAAGCTGAAATGTTGTTTGAATTTTCCTAACCATTTGGAACAAACCTCTTTGACCAGGAATAGTTGACAAAGTTTAAAATCATACTGTCTGTCTCACAAAACAGGAGGGCCAGAGATGAAGAAAAGAGCTGCAGGACTCAGCCCTGAAAAGGATGAATCGTCTTAGCTTTAACACTGTTTGCAAAAGGAGGAGGATTCATTGCTTCCTTCAGGCAAACTTGAGGATGTACTCTCCTACTCATGCACATGTTTTCCTTCATTTCCAAGTTTTCAACAGAAATGACTCATAATTTCAGAGGAAGTTTCAAGGACACAAACTTCAAGTCCTTGTAAATGTGCCGCTGAAGCTCTAGGCAAGATGCTGAATCTTGAGAGCTAACTAAAATGGTTCCCTGATTTATTTTCTTTTCAGGTTATTTTTACTTATTTTCTCCCCAAATATCCCACTGGGTCTTTGAGAAACAGCAAAAGCAATATAATACACCAAGCCCCACTGATAGCACTGTTGAATAGTACAAACTGCTTCACTAAATAGGAATGTGACAATTTGCAAAGGTTTTGACTAATGTGAGTAAGATGCAACAGTTAACAGTTAATGCAACTAACATCAGTTAATTAATTAAAAGAGTAATTTTTGTGTTTGTTTCTTTTCCTAAATTTATAATTCAATTAACTAAATAACAGGAATATTAAAAACTTACATTTTTGTTGCTTAGGGATATTTTTTTGTTTAAAGAAAAAACTAGCCAGAAAAGTCTTGCTCGTTGTCAAGTTCAGGAACTGAATGAATTTGTGCTTCACTGTGGAAATCCCTTACTTAACAGTAAAATATAGTAAAGTCAAAGGAACTTAGAATGTAAACAAAGAAAAGTTAAGTAAACCATTATGGTTACCAGAGTAACATTAACACTTACTCCATTGAGTTATAGATTATTTTTCTCCCAGATTTTAAAGGAAAACTTACCATTTTATTTATATAATCCACTAAAATTATTAACAAATGCTAACTATCCTCCTCTATTAAATAACTTGGAAAGATGAAAAGGCTATATGCTTTGGCCCAAGGTAATAATGTCTGTATCTAAAATTAATATGGTCATGATGAGAAGTCATTTATAATTTAGTATTTGGTGATGCTCATGTGTTCATTTAGGTACTACCATAGCAGTACCTAAGTTTATTCATTAGTAGAAAGCCATAAGAATATTTTTCAAGCAATATCTTGGGGTTTTATTTTTTTCTTTAAAAAAACATATGTATAAACCCACCTGAACAGTTGCAGAATTATATTGGTTTGATAACATCTGAATCAAGAGGCAAAATTGAACTGAGTGGGAAATTGCCTGGAAGTTATTACCTTCACTTGAGAAAGCAGAAACAGGCTTAGGTTCTAGTTTTGGTTAGTGAATATAGACTATGGTTGTAAGGAGAGATACAATCTCTTTTACACTAGCCTTCTCACTCAAGAAATAAACTTAAAAGAGCCTAATCCCCAGCAAGAGAGGCAAGAGCCTACATATTGCATGAACTATTCTCTCCAGCCACTAGATTATAACTATTTTGGGTGGGATCCATTTTCCTTGGACTTTCTTGTCTATTTTTTTCCAAATGAAACATTAAAAGAAATCACAGTCTCACCTCAGTAAATTATTTAACTCAGGTCGGTAAAGAATATTTCACAACGGTTCTTACGTCTGCAAAAGGCAATTAACTGGAAACTCTGAATCTAATATAAGTGAGAACTGGCACAACAAAATTTTGGCTTCCTAACTTTGTGACACATAATTCATAACAATTGTTTTTTTATTAATTGATCAGGATTCACTACTATTAACAGGGGAACATAGATCAGTTAACAGGTGAGGTACTGCTGTGTTGGAGGGTGTGGCTGCAGGGGGTCCAGCAGCAAAGTCTGGAGAGGCTCCTGCCTTGTCTCATAGTGCTGAGTGGAGGAGCTGTAGCTGAGCTGGGAGGTATAGCCTGAAATACATGAAGAGCAGAAATAAAACATGAAGTCATTCCCTTCAGAGTGAGGAAAAAAGGCAATAATTATCACCATAGAGACACCTGATAAGGAGTCAGCTGGAAGTGCACCAAGAAAGGGGGAAAATGGACTCAGGGGTGGGATAACTTGAGCCTGGTTGAGGAAGAACAATCTGGGGATGGGGATTACAAAACTGCAACTCATATTAAGCAGAGAGTCATGATACTACCTAGAATAAAGTTTTGGTGACTGACAGCTAAAAGTATTGAGTTGTCCTGGAAGGTGAATGTAGAAATATCATTTTTGATGTTTATGAGCATTTGTTATGTGTTTTATTCTCCACTTCTGCAAAGTACACCTAAAGCACCTATCACAATATCTGTAGTGCAATTTAAATGGTTTTATTTCACTTTTCTAACTTCTTGGTTTCTTTTGTGTGAATTTCAGATTTTACAGGAGTTAATAAGCATTTGCTGTTTCTTCATGGTCTGTAGTTATACTGTTTACCTGAAAAGTCAGCATTGTTAGTTATGGAGGGGTTTTTAATTAAATTTACATTTCAAATCTGTTCTTGACTGAGCTGTCCAATGGTGTAAGGTATACACTTTCTCTAAATCTCCCTTACCACCCTTCAGAAAGCCCATATGGGTAGAAGAAATAATTAAAATATCCTGACAGCTATGCTATAATATTGTTCTTGACAAAAATTAATTAACTTCTTTTTAAGTGTATTAAAGAGTAAATACTAGAGAGGAGACACATATAGACTGGAAGGTTTGAGAACTGTTGCTTTGCATGGCAAAACATGTTGCAGAACATGGGACAGCTGGACAATTTTTTAGGACTTTTTTTTCTGGTTTGTTTGGTCGTCTCCCCAAACACACCACTCCCCCCTCNGCTGTGTTTAAACTTTGAAAAACTAAAAAACTTGGAACGTTTTGGCATTTGGAAAAGCGGCTAATTTTAATCCAGTTAAAGATGATTTTTTTTAAATCTGATATTTATTCCTAGAGTACAGAAATATATGGAAATGGATACTTCAGATTCAGTATATGGATATAAAACCAGTTTTGAAATTATATAGTGTTAGAAAATTGGTAAGTAACAGAAAACAGGGTGGTTTTCTGAGTGAAGGTAACTTAGGTGTTTCTTATCAGGGCACAGCTAGTAGTAGTCCAGCCTCTGTTTCATTCCTATGTGCTGTTAATGTAGCCTCCAGCACCAAATCAGAGCTTTCCCAGACCATGCTTCCTCCAAATGTTTTCCGCAAAATAGTTGTCTGCCTTGTGATATAAGTACACTTGAAATGATTGCAAGCAGAATTAAGAGATTGTTTCTTTTCTGTTATTTTACTCATTGTCAGGAATTCGAGTTTTATAAAAGTGGGGGAGAGTTTGAATCCTCAGCAATGTTCTTGAAAATCAAAGGTCTTCTTTCCTTTTTAAAGTTAAAATTAAATCACATTTCTTTATCTTTCCTGACATTTTCCTAAAAGCTGCTTGACAGTGAAACAGGACACAAAGAGAATAGTGATGGATAAATGTTCAGGATTTCCAGTCAGAAGAATCCTGTAAATTGTCTAACAGAAAATAAGTTCAAAACATATTTTCCTGTTACTCATTTTATTTCATGTTATTTGATCTTTATGTTATTCATAAACCAAATATTTTTAAAATATTATTTTATTCCAATATGCTTATATTCTTTCATATTTTTGCACAAGAAAATTAGTAAAAAATATTTTGGATTATTCCACACCAGTATCTGGGAAGTTGTTTAAAACTTTTCATGTATTTTCAGAAAAAAACTAATGGTTAGAAAATTACCAATTTTTTTTTTTTTTTTTTTTTTTTTTTNTTTTTTTTTTTTTTTTTGGTTATCAGAATATAAGTGCCATTTTACTAGGCAAGAATAAGGCATTACTGGAATGCTATTTACAAATCTGCTAATTCATTTTGATGAAAGTGGTTAAGACTGGATTCAGTAGAGGTTGTTAGGACATGCAGAGAAAATGTTAAAAGAATGCATAGAAGATATTGCTTTAATTTTGTACAAGAAAGCTTGAGGAAGAACAAAATTGCTCCCACGAATGTTATTAAGTAGTGTACACATGTCCTAAAGCTGGCTCTGAAAAGGGACTGTGTTGTGCTTATGTAAGGATTACACTATGCACATGTCTATGAAAGCAGTAAAAGCATCCAAGCTGCTTGTCCAGTTTCTATTGTCTCTAAATTTAATTTACCTCTATAGCAGCTATGCATTTACTTTTACTGTTGTGTTCTGTACCTTAATCCTTTCTTTGAGGAAGGTATTGTTCTTATAATAAACTTCTCATGTTTTGGGTACTCCTACAACTTGAAATATCCTAGAAAATATTCCTAGGATTTACTTTATTTATCTTCCTTCAACAAAGCCTCCTTTTTTACTGTTGCATAGAAGCTGAAAAAAACTTCTGTTAGAAGGTGTGCATTTTCCCAAGTCTAAACATTTTTTGTGATTGTAGGCATATAAGGGCTGTTTGTACAAGACTCCTAGGAACCAGTTTTCTTAGTAATAAAGAACCTGGTATCTGCCCATCTTTAAAAATTAATCATTGTAATTCCCTTTCTATTTAGAGATGAACAGTTCCATAGTCCTTAAAAGATGGTGCGGGTCTGGTTGCCTCACCTTCAGGTTTCTTCAGTAGCGTGTGAACATCTGCGCTCTGTAATTATTAGATGTAAAGGAAGTGGGATATGTTTAATATGTGTTTAATTCCATTTTACTTTTATGCGTGTATATATATATATATATATATATATTTAGTTAATTTAGTTTTTTAGAGTCAGAATTTTAACCATTAAAAATAGATGTCCATTATTTCATAGACTGCAGTTTAAGGGCACCCATGCTTGTTACATGTGCTTATTGTAATTGAAATATTGCAGTTATTTTTGTTCAATTACTTAAGAAAAAAAAGTACAGCTGAATCACCCTTCAATTTTATGGTGTGAACATATTAAAATGTGGTCAGATAGGAATGTAATGCTCACGCTTTTTCTAAAGTGTTGACACAGAACTTTGGGAAGAAATCAGAACCTGAAATGTAAGTTTAATATTGTAGTGTAGAAACCCTTTTTTATGATAGTGAAGTCCCATTCAATATATAATGAATCTTCATTAATGCATTGAAAAGAGAGATTTTGTGCCATATTGTGTTATAAATCAGAAAAGTTTGTTCATTGCACAGTACATGTTTAGACTCTCTTCTAAATTAATATTGACTTCATACTTAGGAATTTCTGATTTTTTGCTAGGAAGATAGCATTGCATTTTTTAGTACTGTTCAAGACAATTACTCTGGTGTGATGGTGTTAAGAGTTCAATTTGGACCTCCACAGTGTTGCTAAAAAGAGATTGGGAACCCAAAAGAGCTGCTGACTCTGGCAAAGTAAATTCCTCTTAGTCTTGATGTACTTTCAAGTAACTTTAGAGGAATCAAGATAAGAATCAATGAAACTGTAACAATGCCAGAGTGAGACACTGTAATCTCTATATGAAAGAGAACTCAGAAAAAATGATCCCCAAATATATAGCTCGTTTTTCAATATTTATTTCTTAATGACAAATGACTGATAGGAGAGGAAAGTCTTCTGGCAGTATGATGTATTTAAAAAGTGCTAACAATGAGCAGTTAACCCTGTTTATAGAAAGAAATCCATTTGGGGACAAAAAAAGTAGATAAAGATTATTCAAATTAATGAATTTCTAGGAGTGCATAAATTCACCTGCCTTTCAGAGAACTGAATGTCCTCCTGAAGTTTGTGTTTGAGTAATCCATGAAGAACAAGACCAGTTCTTTTTACACAGACAGGAGTGGAAGGAGAATTAAAACACTTGGGAAACTTAGATTTTAAATAACGTCAAAAAGGAAACTCAAGGTCAAAAAGGAAATTCACACTTCAAATATCCCACCACAAAACTGACCATCAAGACATTAATTTCTTTTTGCCATCATGTGCTATAGGAAGGAGAGGAGGACTTCCAAAGATTCTCACCCTGTTACATAGCTCTAGTATTATAAGTATACTTTGCCATGTTTTTCTGTGTTTTTACATTCATTAGGGATACCAGAAATCAGATTATGAGAACACAAAACTGCTGTGAACTTCTGAAAAAAAAAAAAGTAGGCAGGGCTTGGTGTGGTTGGAGAATTTGTAAACTCACCATATGCTTCAGTATGACAGCACCCTGATCCATCATAAAATGGCCTGCAAAGTCATTTTTCAGTACTTGTTTTCAACCCTGCATCAAAAACTATTTACTGATTTCTTTTTTTTTTTTTTTTCCCAGATGAAACATATACATTCTCTATCCTGTTCGCACAGGAACTCTCCCTTGGAGAAGTAATAACAGAATGACCTTTCCTTATACATATGTAATTATTTTCTTCCTGGCTTCTGGGTGGTTATTACCTTGACCTGTTCAATTCTCTTGTAAAGACAAGACTTCTAAATCATAGTTTTCTTCTCAAAAAGATTGCATTTTCTGATCACTTTTAATACTCTTTCTTTCTCACTTAGCAGAGTAAGCCTGCTACACTGGGCCCTCCAAAGACATAATTAGAATTTTTAGCAGATAAGTTAGGAGGACAAACATATATATGTATACATATATATATATATATATATGTACACATAAAGACTCTTTAGTATTTCTTGTAATAATATCTACTGAATTCCTTCATGGCTCCTGAGACACAGATTAGGAGTCTCCAAAGGACATTGATTTAGATTATTTATTAACATCACCAGGCTTACACCTCCCTGGAGCTTAATGCCAAAGCTCTCATTGATGTCAATAGGACTCAGGGACAGGCACGATTTTTAGAATGGGTATCTTTTATTTTCAAGAGTTTTTTGTTTCTGCTACTGCATTTGCCCAAGACCTATATTTTATGTACAGTTTTTACTGTTCTCACTTAAGGTCGCTGACATGGTGGTTACTGTTTTGCTTCATCTCTGACCCAAATTGATGGACAACAGTCACTATTCATGAGTGGTTCTAGCACTGTTTTTATGGGAAAAGAGAAGTAACATTGTTGGTATGGAATTATGATTGAACTTAAAACAAAAGACTCCATTTCATCAAATATCAGCTAGGAACTTGTCTGACAAGTTCCAACTGAAAATGACAAAGACATCCAGACTAGTAATTTCAAATTTAATCGTTTTGTCTGTTTCCATAATATTTGTGGTATTGGCAACGCAGCTGGAAGGAAGGAAATAAGTGACACTTTCTATCCTAACTCGAAAGGATAGGATAGAAAGAAAATGCAGATGACTGCTCTATCTACTTGTCTGTTATAAAAAAAGTTGGGGTTTCCTTCTTTTTTGTTTTTCTGTTTTTTTTTTTTTCCCTGAAGTACCTATACTATGTACTGTGTTGAACACATATAAACTTTCCTATTTGCATCCATTATGTACCAAGCTAGGCTACTGTTTTGGAATATTTAGGGAAACAGACAGAATGTGAGCAAGTAAGACAGTGAGATTCATCTGCTGATTCACTCTAGATCCCAATTTTTCTCTTTTCATAGAAAACAATAACCTAGACAAATAGATTTCAAATGTAAGCCTGTAGTATAGATATCTGAATTTAGTTCTTCCTTCTAAATACTTGGAGAGTTTAGGGTAGAACTCAATGCCTGAGTAGGCAGAAAAATATTCTGCTGCACGGAGGTGGCACTTGGCTCAGAAGTTGACACTCAAGGCAAAGAAGTTGCTGATTTAGGCATCTCCACCCTGAGTGTGTTGTTGCAGGGATCTTTCTAGATCCCTTTTCCTCAACCCAGAAATTAGTTTTTACCTAAATCTCATTTTCAGTGTATACTGGAAATCATACCTATGGCCTTGTCATCACTGCTATAAATTGGAGAATAAATTTTACTGACATGGATAGAAATATTGCCACTTTAACCTGTTATAAATCACTGTACATAAATTGACCAAATCTTTGCTGATTTCCATCCAAAAACAATCTCTCATGCTGAATTTATTTGAAGTTTAGCAAGTTCTGTTGAATTGATAACTGTAACATGGTAGTTGCTGTGATTAGTGGGATATGTAGAAGCTTCCATTATGTAACCCTAGATTTTTTCTTTTTCTCTCTTTTTTTNTTTTTTTTTTCCCCTTTTTTTTTTTTTTTTTTTTTTTTTTTTTTTTTTTTTTTTTTTTTTTTTTTTTTTTTTGCAAATGCATAAGAGATGCTGAATTTTTGTTTGTTTGCTTTGTTGAGAAAACAAAGTATTTATCACTGGTTCTGGAAGGAAAGCTAGTTGTTATTGTTTTACATCTGCTGAAGAAAATCGAGGTTTCATTTCATACATTAAGCTGGGTGAATCAGATTGCATATGACACCTCTCCTGTGTGACAAATGGGTTTGTAAAGTATTACTTGCACAGCATAATGGTAATTTGTCTACTTGGTGGCTGTAACAAACGCATTACATTTTTGTTTAACGGTTATAATTCATCATCTCAATACACAGAATACTTTATTCCTCAACAGGGGATAAATAGGATGTCAACACTGAAGTTACATTTGTTTCCCAAAAGCAGCACTACTAATTCATTCTTGTGTCTTCCCATAAGTAGTAGCCAGGCTGAGTCTGTGGGATTGCATTTTTAGGTGAAAAAATAATACTGAAGAAAGAACCATGCTGCATGACTGCTCCCTGCTCATTTGAGCAAGTGTAGCACTATGGGAAGATGTCATAGGACACTTTTATTTTTGTCTCCTTGAGATAGAAATTGTGACTGCTTTATCTTTATTTGTTGATATGAGATTAGAGAACATTTATATATCTAAGTAAATCTTTTTCCCTGCACAACTCCTTAGAAAATTTTGCTTGTCCATGTCAGCTTCAAAAAAAGGAAAAAAAATATCCTTAGCTACAGAAGACATTTACACATACAATAGTGCAACCAGAGAGAAAAATATTCTCATATTGCATGAAATATCTACAATAGAAAGTCTCAGTAACAATATTAAAGATACTAAACATATTAAATTTAGACACACCCATTGTGGCTTTTATGTGCTGGACATGTAAGAAGTGTTATCAACATACCCTTTCAAATAAAATAAATATATGGTAATCATTAATAATCTCATTAAATATTACCCTGAGATAACCTCAACTGGAATTTCAGCTCTCAACAGATTTAGCACAGCAGTGGCCATTTTTATATAAGTGAGTAATTAAGAGCTGGAGATTTCTAAAGAGGATTTCTTCCAGATTAGAAAATAAAAAGTAGATTTTGTATTTCTTCAGATGCAGTTATGTCTTTGATCTTATAGACAGAAATATAGGTTTTCTTTAGGTGTTTGGTGTAAAATAGAATGGACTATTTCAGTTGGAAGGGACCTACAATGATCATCCAATCCAATTACCTGACCAATTCAGGGCTTGCAAAAAGTTGCAAAATGCTGTTAAGGGCTTCATCCAAATACCTCTTAAACACTGACAAACTGGCAGCATTGACCAGCTGTCTAGGAAGTCTGTTCCAGGGTTTGAACACCCGCTCATTAAAGAAGTGCTTCCTTGCATCCAACCCAAACCTTCTCTGGAGCATATTTAAACCACTTCCATGTGTCCTACCACTGGATCCCAGAAGAAGAGGCCAGAACTTCCCTCTCCACTTGCCCTGCTCAGGAACCTGTAGAGAGCAATGAAATCACCCCTCTTTTTCTCCAGACTTGACAAACACCAAGTCCTCAGCCTTTTCTCAAAAGACATGCCTTCCACACATTTCACCAGCTTTGTTGTCCTCCTCTGGACACATCAAAGGACCTTTACATCCTTTTTAACTTGAGGGGCCCAGAACTGCGCACAAGAGGTTGAGGTGAGGCAAACCAATGATGAACACAGTGGGATGATCACCTCTTTTGACTGGCTTGGTATTCTGTGTTTGAGTAAGAGCTGGTTATACTGTGTTTTATGCACCCCAGGATGCTGTTTGTCCTTGCTGTGGCTCGACTCCAGCTGGCAGCTAAGTATAGCTAAGTATAACACAGCTGCTCTCTCACCCCCCTCCCTAGTGCCATAGGGAGGGAGAATCAGATAATAAAGGAGAACTCAGAAGGTTGGCATTAGAAAGATAAGAACAGTTTAATACTAAAATAATTTTTTTAAAAAACTACTACTACTACTACTACTACTACTACTAGTAATAAAAGGGACACACACACTTCCCCCTGCCTCCCCCTCCAAAAAAAAACCCAAAAAAAGAGAATGACACTTATGCCCAATATGATTTCTCACCACCTACCAACCCATGCATGGCCCATCTCCAAGCACTGTTTGCCCCTTCCCATCCAAATCTTCACAGCTTATACACTGAGAATGAAATTCTATGGTATGGAATATCCCTTTGGCCAGATCAGGTCAGCTATCCTGGCCATGCTCCTTCATAACTTCTTCTGCACCTACTTACTGGAAGAGCATGGGAAACTGAAAAGCCCTTGCCTTAGTGTAAGAACTGCTCAGCAACAGTCATCACTTTGTTATCAACATTATTCTCATACTGAATCCAAACCAAAGAAGACAAAAAAA
>VXBN01012213.1:43270-118058 GCA_013397395.1 Sinosuthora webbiana
AAAAAAAAAAATTCCAAAATCACAAAGAGAAAATTCCAAAGAAGACAGCACTGTACCAGCTACTAGGAAGAAAACTAACTCTATCCCAGCCAAAACCAGGACAGTCCTCATGACTGCCAGAGCATCACGTTGACTTCTGTTGAGCTTATCATCAACCAGCATCCCTTTTTGCAGGGTTGGAGGGTTCCTCTCCAGCCACCCTCTCCCAAATTGTAATTGCCCAGTATTACTCCATCCCAGGTGCAGAACCCAGCACTTTGTCTCTTTAAATTTCATGGAGTCCTGGTTACAGAGGGGAGGTCAGAGTACTAGATAAACACTATAACATCTCCTTCATCCCCCTAACCCTTACTCAGCATTTCACAAACATATCAACCCTAACTGTAAGGTCCGTGCAGTCAAATATCTCCCCTACATGCAGTTCAATTCTTCCACTTCACCTGTTCTGCCAATTATGTAACATTAACCAACTGTCTAAAAGTGGTCTACTTCATAAAAAAATGAAAAAAATTTTTTTTTTCCCTCTTTTCACATTGGGATTATTTTCTTTTTTACAATTACTATTTCTTCACAGGTGGTAAAAAATTATTTTATTAGTAAAGAAAATTATTTTTTTAAAGGCCTATGATTTCTAATCTATTTCTCCCCTACCCTTATACTGGGCCATCATAATTTTTGCTCCTTGTTCCCACAAAGTAAGCAAAAGCATCTTATTAAATGCTTAGTTACTGTTTAGTAAACTTATTTTCAAATGTTTAATAAAATAATATGTAAAGTAATTTAATTCTGAAAATAAATATGAGATTAACTACATGAACAGGAAGGTCATGGTTCACTCTTACAGTAAATCTTTTTAGAGCTTCCAGCACTGTATCAAAAGTCTCATAACTGCATGATACAAAATGATGATCTGATATAAATGCATTCTGTTAATTGAAATCCTTTCAGAAATACCTGATGGGTTATCATTGTACTGTCAGGCTTTATGTAAAATTTTAAATATAGTTTATTCATGATTTTTTAACTTTATGCTAAATCAGGTATAGACTATCTTCTTACAGTTGACATAAAAATAACAAAAGGTTTTGTCAGCTGTACAAACTCTGGCTATTTCAACAGGAGAAGTGCAGACCAAATATGTTCATGTGATGTATTCTGTTTGCTGGAGGTTTCAACAGTTATAGGATTAAAAATCGTGGAAGAAATTTGAGACAACTCCTACTCTGTGAAATCTGTAAATTTATGTCTAATCTATTGTGCTATATTAACATGGGTTTCTGCAGAATTAAAATTTAATATGCTGCAATCAGTGTCAAAGGCAATATAATTTTACAGAGTGACCAATCTGGTGCAATGGCCTCATACAAAATTGCTAAATTTATGTCTTGGTTTAAGACAACTACGTGGGGTGGACAGTCCAAAATGTGTTACCTCCCCTTTCAGTTTTAACCACTCCTGTTTCACTAATAAGCTCAGAGAAATATGGGAAGATACAAGAAAAAAAATAACAGTTTACTAAAAAATGAAACCGCAACAGGAAAAATAACAGTAGTAATCATTAGAGACGAAGCTGCTCAATCCCAAAGACTCCTCAGGAGCAAAGAAAACGAAATGGCGGAGAAAGCCCTTCCCTCAAGATGTGCCTTCTGCGGACAACCCATGGGTTAAGAGACAAAGGCAAGATGGCTGACAAGCCCCCTCTCCCGACCATATGTGGAAAGAATGAGAACAAAGAGCAAAAAACAGCAAGCAACCCAACCTCTGCGGTTTCTGAACCCCCCCCTAAAAACAACCAACAGGGAAAAGGGACAAAACAAAAAGAAAACCTGGAGTCCAAAAGGTCCAATGCCTTTCAAGGTCTTTGCCTTAGGATACTGGATAGGACCTTTCCCTCTCCTGGTGGTGGCAGCTCTGTCAATAATGGCAGCTGGAAAAAAAAACTCAGGAACTGGGACAGTAGCAACCCTGTGCTGTAAATTCCTCTGCCTCTTGCTCAGCTGGCTGGACCCACTTGGCGCTGGCATTGCACTCTGGATTGCTGGTGCACTGCAGGGAATGTGGGGTGGTGGTGGGGGGGAAGGATTGGTGCCACCAAAAACCAGCAGGTCCCACCTTCACAGGCCCTGCTGCAGGCAGGTATTTGTGTAATTTGCCCTGAAGATTGCCTGGTTTTGCCAAGAAACTGCGGTTTCTTGGAGATCTAAGCCAGGCAAGGACCTTGGAGAGAAACAGAAGGTTTCTGCCATGTGCTGTCTCAAGGTAAAAAGGAAAGGGCCAAAGGTTCTGTCTGAGCAACCCCAACAATTAAAAAAGACCCCAGCATCCCTGATCTCCCAAACCTGGGACCAGACACCCCAGTTCCACTTGTGGCCCCCAGGACTTTACAGCAGCAGTTACAATTTTGGGTCATAGGATGTAGCACAGATGTGGGATACAATATACACTTTTGGGTTACCCATGACAATAAATCAAACAAGAAAAGGGGTAACAGTTTCATGTGTATGTCTTCATTCATATTTATGACTTCATTCATGTTTGTATCATCATTCATGTTTATTGGGGAACAATAAAAAAATCTATTGCATAGAAAGACGGGAAAAGGTCTTTAAGAAAAAAAAAAAAAAACAACAAAAAACAAAACAAAACAAAAAAACAACAACAATTTTTTGTCAATAGTGCCTGTCACTCCAGGTACTGCAGAGAGACTGCAAAGTTCCCAAAGAGACTTTCCCTGCTTTTAGAATTGTATGACTCAGTTTAAAAATTAGAAATGTTAGGTTTATAATTAAAAAATAAGAAACCATTTGATTAAATTGAAAAGAAGCTGAGTGATGGAGAAAAATTATCAACTGGTAGCATCAAAGTGATCGATTTGTCAAAGACCTTAGCAGTTGGAACGTCCACTGATTTTATGCTTATAAAATAGGCTAAGGAATTTAATACTGAATCTAGAATTCTGTTTTGTTATGATGGAAATAATATAAAAATTAATAACATGCATTGCAATGGAGAGTGAATGAATTTAAATCGCTCCCATCATGGGCAAAACAAGAAAGCACTGACACACTCCTCACTCTAAATGTGAGCCAAGATGCTGAATGCTTAGTTTAAAATTATTAAAGAATTCCAAATTTTAAAAAGGGTATGGGGAGGGGCCAATGAATCATTGCAGTATAAATGTGTAAAGCTAAATAAACACTTTAATGGTTAAAAGAATTTGTTGACAGATGTAACAAAAAGTTATCAATATTGAGAATTTCCCCCTGTCAGCTATATATTTTTTAAAAAATTAAGGGCAATATTAGAAATATTTTTTTAATGTTTCATTTAATCAGATAATTTGCCATGTCTTTGTGGACAATAGTATGGAAACCTATGATTCATACTGATGAACTTCTGGGAATAGGGAAATATATTCTCATGCCATATATATTAAGTACAAATCTCTTAGGAGGCAAAATTGAGATTTTATATAACACTTCTTATGACGCTTCTTTTGCGGGAGTAGAAGTGGGATTTGGGTTTAGGAAATAAAAATATTTTTCTGTATACCTGTCAAGGTGTCTAAATTCTCAGAGCTCCTTAATTCACAAGGGCTACAAATAGATTTTTCTCTCTGATGGCTCCACAGAATTATGTAGGGAGGTAGCCCCAGTAGGCAAGGTCTTGTCTGCATCCATATTGCAGGTCCTTTGGGGCATCACAATGTATAAAGCAAAATAAAAAAAGGGAAATAGGAAAGGGACAAGAGTTTTTAGGGCTAAGTGTTTCTTACAGTTTTCCATGGTAAAAATTAATTTTCATACCTCTGGAAAATCAGAGGACACGTGTTTTTAGTTACCAATATAGCAAGATGTTGTCACTGATACCGTATTTAAGAGAAGACATGCACACACAGAGGTCACCTGTAAATTCTATTCTTTTTACATAGGCAATGGTATATTATATTTATTCCTCAGGCACGAAGAACGTCCTTCTATGACATATATAGGTCAATCCACATGAATGGCAAGATTTTTACATCATAACTATTCCATGGTTCACTTTTGCATGGGACTGCTGCCAATTAGTATTCCATGCGCAGTATAACCTTTGAAAATACTTAAGGGCTATTTTATGTATGCACAGCCTGGAAATTTAGTTATAAAAAGCACAAGTATAGAATATTCAATGAAGTTATAAAAAGATGCAAAATATAAACAAATTCTACTTTTTTTTCTTAGTAAAGAAAATCTGACATCTCAGAAATTCTTGAAAATTTAAGTGCTTCTCTATCATCACGTATTTTAGATTTGAAAGGTCATGGGATTGTATGCCTTAAAAGCAGTATAACATTTCTAAACAGAGAAAAATTGTTTGTCACAGAACTGTACATCATTGACCTGAGGCATCATAGGGTTAGGTTTGGGGTAAATAGTGTTATTGAGATGGGGAGGAGAGGTGTCTAGCAAAGTCACAAAAACAGTAAAGTCTAGTTGGAGCCCTTTTGGGTTCTAAATCAACTCACGAAAAATAAGTAGAAATTTGATAAATGCTTATGTAGCTTTGTAATTCTTATACATAAAATGCAAATTCTGTTTAAAGAGGTTGTTGAATATCTGTACATGCTACTGAAGTCATTAGGAGGAAGTCTTTCTCCACTACTCTCTTCTTGTCCTGCAATTTGCCTCCCTGTGTGAAAAAGAGACTAGTATCTTCACTAGGCTGATTTTTCTGCTCAGTTCCAGTGAAGAAGGGTCTGTTGAATGGCACCCAAAATATCCAGCTAGATGGAAAATTGTTGCTGTAAGTAGCCAGTGGGCTAGATACGAGGTACAGGCAAATTTGGTAACCCTTCTTAATTTCTTCCATATTTGGCTGATGTTTATGGAAATTTGCTTTTATTTGCTTGAAATATCCAGCCTGTGGTCCCACTTCTTTTTAGACTTCACTGAGAGAAATTTTAATAATAATGGATATTTGTGCTCTGAGAGGTAGAGTGACATTCATGCTGCCACCCTTATCTGAGAAACCCCTTAAAAGCAAAAGAAGTTGCTTTTAAGGCTTAGTTATTGAAAATCAGTGTCCTGGATCCTGTGCTAACTTGAATTGGGAATTGTTCCATCCTTTTGTAACTGTGCCACTATACACACATAGGTACATGTAATCTACATAAAAAAACATGATTAACAGGGAAAGTATATACATGAAAATTCATTCTTCATGAATAAGTTGGTTTGAGTTCTACACAATATTTGATATATTTATATTTAATAACTCTCACATAAAGATATATTGGGGCTATAAGGAACTTCTGTCAAATAATTCTGATGGTAGAAATACAAAGCAATGAAATATTGTCTGGGGAATCTATGGAGCCTTAATAAACAAGTGTAGAGAAATAAACTACTTTATAGTTTGAAAAGGTGAAAATTCTTCAGGGAGATGTGTTCTGAAAATAAAGCGTAGATTCTTTTGAATTGTTTCTTCCTTGCTCCAGACAATAGTGATAATATTATTATCTATTTTTCTACTAATGAAAAAAATTTTCTTCTTCATATCTGGGGCACATCCAATTTAGATAACTACATGTCCAAGTGGATTCAGGGACAAATTTTTTCTAGATGGACTTCTTCACAATGGATATGTGCTTATGATTAGTGTTCTCATAGAACAAATGGAAACTCTTTCAATGACAAAAAAATTAATTAGGAGCTCTCTGTAAGAGCCATGCCAACACAGAAGCACAGAATGATGGGGATATGAATGCAATTTCTACAATAAATGCTAGCTAAATTTAACAGTTAAATTTGAAATAGATAGATACTTATCTTTCTAGAGGTTCTTTCCAGCCTATCTGTTCTCTTTCAGCATGTGTAATATAAGGACTTCTGTTTGAGAGTGAGAAACACATGTTCAGCACGAGTTCATGGGTGAACATGATATATTTTATACCTGATATATTTATTCTTTGAACTGAATGAGGAAGAGAACATGTCATAACTGAAATATTTCAATTTGTACTTAGAGAGAAAATATCTTTGATTTCTTGATATCTTTTATTTAGATTGCAAATAAAAAAAAATTGGAGAATAGACAAATGATTTATTTCACTGGTTCTACTTCAAAAATAATAAATAAACATAATATTCTTTCTTCCCTCATAATATAATACATGTATTTGGCCCCTGTTATGCCAAACTCATGAAAAAACCCTCATACTTTATGCAAATAACTTTGAAATAGCTTCTGTAAATTACAAGCAAAAAAAGAGCAAATCAGAATGAGTACATCAAAAATATGCTAAAATACTATGTATTTTTTGAGAAAACCTGTCCCTTGTTTAAATGTTATATATAGCATATTGATGAAGAATTAGAACTACGCTTGCTTAATTTCAAAACCCCTTGGAGGGAATATATTTGCAGGATAGTTCATTATGTATTTGTTTATGTTCATATATGTTAACACCCATATATGTTCATATATGTTATTTGTGTAACACCCATTCTGATTTAGATGAGAAAGTTTAGATACCTCAGGCAGAGTAGTTTCTTCAATCCTGTCTTGGAGTAGATAAATACAGTAAGACAAGACTAGAGTTAGAGGAACCAGATAATCAAATTTCTTGCTGACAAAACCCCAAACCCGTCTAACGTTCCCAAATGTTCTGTTTATGTAGTAAAAGAATAGCTACTTTGCATTTCTCATTAAAGTCAATATCATAACTAGTGTTAGCAATCTGTAAATGGGAAAATATAAGTGAGAGCACTTGGGCAAAACATAAGAAAATACAAACGTACAGGAATATATTTCTTCCCCCTATGCCACGTCTGAACATAGAAAGTAGTCTAGTTTGTTGTGTGTAAGCCATTAATAATTTAACACTTCTTTCTTTAAGAACTAGATAAATCCAAATACCACTTGGGGATTTTATCCCAGAATTTTGCTGAAAAGGTTTTAATCTCCCTGAATTAACAAAATCAAAGCTAATTTTAAAGGCTTGACAAGCTAGACTAGATTTGACTCATAGATAAAGAAGACTTATAATAAACAGTTTTTCAGTTGATAATTGTGAGACCTATAAATTATGTATCACTGCTTTGAAAGTCTGTATAAAAATTAAAGTGAGAGATCATTTCTTCTTGGACAGGAGACAGCTTTAAGCTATTTTGAAATTGGATAAAGGGAAAAAGAGGATAGAGAAGGAAAGACCTGAGGGGACTTTAGTTTTATTTCACATAAAATTTGATGTGGTAAGCATTCACAAGCTTCTTTTGTTAAGGTATGAGAAATCCTTACTTTCAAAAAATCCTATATTTTGTCTGTTTCATTTCTTTATTAAATTTAAGATCTGGAGGTTAACCAATTCAGAGCAGGGTTTTTAAGATGTTGGAAATCCTATATAAAAGTCAAAATGAAGTGCTCTGACTGCTGTCTGTCAAGTATGAGGGTGTCAATTCTCTATTCCCTTCCTCATCTTTTCTGATGACCAGTTATGTTAAGTGGCAAAAGTCTACCACTTTGGGTCCATCAGTGAAATGAGGGAGTAAAATGCTTAATTTTTTTTCCCTTGGGGTTGTTTTCTTAGAATGAATATATTTTCTTTGAAAATAAAAAAGAGGATACCTAGAAGCATATATCTGGATGTAAATGGTTGTTAAAATAAATTTGTGGAGCAGAAACAGAATTAAAGAACTTATTAGTTGCCTAAACTATAAATACATTTTAGAAAAAAATATCCGCATTGAGGAGTACTAGAGAAAAGCATCCAGGGAATCTGCATGAGAGAATTTATGTCTGCAAGCAATTTTTATCATTTTAGATTCTAACTTAAGGATCATAGATTTCTAATGTAGTATTTCCATGCCTTAAAAATTCAATAAACCTTTGGCAATTACCAAGTATTAAATTATAAACCCAATGTTTATTGCAAATTTTTCTTTTCATAAATACAGATAAAATTAGGCTCTACTCCTTGAGAGATGAGCATTTTCTATACATAGAAATATTTAAATATTTGATCTATGTATTCTTAAATATGTCAAAACGAGTTCCTAATCCAAGAATTAAATATATTGCTCCTCATCTACCTATTGCTCTTAATCTACCTAGGTAGATAAAGAGCATATTAATTATTTTCTCAAAAATACTTCATATGAATTGGTTAACCCTTTCCTCTCTAATGGATCAAAAACAGCACCACATTCCTGGCTGTGTTCAGGCAAAGTCTTGATTTTTGAAGCTTTTTCTACTTCTTGTTTTCTATTCCTTTGAATATTCTGGAATCACCAATTGTAAAATTTTGTTTAAAATTTACTAATAATACTTCAGAAAAATATAAAATCCTTCAAATGAATTTATATTTATGCTCAAAATCCATACTTCTGTTTAAAACCTAAGTCATAATACAATGGAAGTACAGATTCTTCCCATGTAAAAACTGACAATCCTGCAATTACTGTTTTTGAAAGAGACTGTCTCATTAGAAGTCAGCAGAGGAACTAGTATCATTACAGTATTCAAAGCTACTCCTGAATAGCCAAGAGCAGTAGGTTTCCTTACAGTCTTAGATTATTGCCATTTATTTCCTATTTATGTGGAAATATTTTCATATCTGGACACAAGGAGTCATGCTATATGCTTTAAAAGGAGTGTGTTACTTTTGAAGGCATCCTCCATCTGTTTTAAATGAATGTGATTCTGTTTGGCATGCATTTCCTGTATACTTTTCAAAATACAAAGCAATAACACTCCACACATTGTGTTCAGGCTCTGATAGCACATGTAAACTGCCTGCCACACAGCTTATTTACTTTCCTTTCTGGAGAAAAGTCCTGGAGAGGCTTTCTAGAAGCCCTTAGTCATTCGTTAAAAATCTCTTCCTGAATACTGGATCATTTTTATAAAATTGACTTTGCACCTGTTCACAACATTATTTCTCTGTCAGGTTGTTGGTACTAAATTGTCTTTATTGATTTGATGATATGTGTACCTATTTGATGCAGTATTCTTGTGAGAAGGTTATCCTAATTTTTCTGTAATTTGCTTAGGAACAGATAGTCTATTCTTCACATGGTAAATAAAGGTAACCTGACTATTCTGTGATATTTTAACACTAAGTTTTTCTGCTTGTGATTCAATATTTATCCTTTAATTTTTCATAAGAAATAACAAAAATTTGAAGGATTTTATCTTCCCCTCCAGATGTCATTAACAAGCTTAAGGAAAGCTGTCAAGAAAAATTTTTCTTCCCTCTTTAACAGGGTAGCTGAAGCCACCAAGAAAGAGTGCACAGACATGAAGCTAATCATAATTGTCTCTTGTAGTGTAAATGGCACAGAATCACAAGCATGTCCATTTAGGAGATCTTCAGTGGAGCGGTTGGAGACTGTGTCCATCACTGTCTTCTACTTGCTTGTAAATTCTCTTGCTCCAAACTAGCAAGAAAATAAAAGTATCTGTTATCAGTCCACAAAGCTTCAACCTCCAGGAGAAATTTTGCAGCTCTTAATAGGTTTCATGACCTCTATTCCTCAGCCTTGTTCAGGTACTTGTGATGTGTTCCCACATGCAGCTTTGGTACCACTGGCACAGTCCATTTGCTGTGTGTTTATGGTCGAGCTTCTTGAACTCGTTTGCAGGAAGCTAGCTGAACTTTATAACCATAATTAACATGTTGTAAAATATAAATCTCAGTTCTTGAAACACAGATAAAATAGAACTTTCTTTTACTGCAGCATTATATATTATTTCAGCCTACTGGCAAATGTGACTGCATAGTGGTTATATAAGGAATATGTTACAAACAGGTCACAGTGATATGCTGACCAACTGAAGTGTATCATGTGCGTGGGAGTTTCTATTTTTCCCCAAATTATAAGGCTGAAAGCAGAGTGTACTGTTCTATTTCTACTAGTTTTATCCTGCACGATGCTCCTTCAGACACAGTTAGTTACATGAAGTCACTCAAAGAAAATGTTTTTCAAGGATGGCTTACAATGGCAACTTCAATTTTAGTAGTGATATCTTCCACAGACTTTGTATTTTTCAAACCTTTAAGAGATAATGAACTAGTTGGTAAAGACAGTGCTGAAATGTTTCACACTGTGACTTGTTCCATTTACAACTCCCTTCCTTCCTGCTACCCCTAGGCTATTCAGGAATATAAATCCTAAAGGATCATTACAAACAAATTTAAAGTGTTCACAGCTTTCACCTTCTTCTGGGAATGGTTTCAGAGAGATATACTGAAGGTCTAACTAGGCAGAAATTCTTTCACTGCCAGCACAAATTGGTGATGTTGAAGTAGTGTTTAGGAGGAAGGGCTGATACACAGTGATAAATCCATCAGTATATTCTCCCAGCACCCCAAAATCCAATTTGCATGGATTTTATGTGTAGAAGCAGCATAATTATGCTTATTAAGCACTGATAGTTTTCTCTTTCATGAATCTTGCTTTTCTGATAGTAGGTTTGTTCTCAGATAACATGACAATTTTTGGTCCCTGTAAACTACAAGTTTTTTGGCACATAGTTCAAGAAGAGTGAAACAGGATACTGAACTAGGGTTTTTGGATTGGCCTGTGAAATGCTGACTTTTCAGATGATGCTTTCCTATGGAGTTAGAAAGCTCTTTTCAGCCTGTATTCTGAATGAGGCTAGGTGAGCCTGGTCCTCAGGAAGATGGGGTAGAAAGTCTTTGTTTGTCCAAGTTCTCAAGAAAATCTCCCACACAGACTAGTTAAGAATTATTCAGCTAATGTTCTGTACACAGCGAGGCCCTTTAGAATCACCTGATCTCAGGTATCCTAAGTCACTGGGAATATTACACATTCCTAATGTGCCAAAAAATGTTAATGGCACCCTGCCACATAAAAAACTAAGAGAAAGACCATACTTTTTGCCATTTTCCATATTTCTTACTAGTCATCAATATGACTAGTAAGAAATATGAAAGTCCTTTCTGATTTACAAATAATATGTAGAAGTACTGCAAATAATAGAGCAATTTTCACATTTGGACCTTAATTTTATTTCAGAATAATATTTTAAATGCTTTACAATATTTAAAAACTTTTATAGACACTGTAATAATACATTTTATACAGTTGTGTTTATTATTTTTTGCTTTGTAGGTGTTTTGGTTTCAGCTGAGAAAGTATTAATTTTCTTCTTAGTCGGCGTAGAAAAAAAATCAAGGTAAAATAAAATGAACTGATGAGAGACTCAAAGCTGCATTTTTTTAAGCTAGGTAAATTGAGTCATCTATCTAATAATAGACCTTCATGCTGAGAGTCTGTTATAAATTATTATTCTGCAGTAGAGAGATTTTGTGTAATGGATTGGGAAAATTTAAAAAAAAAAGTTGAAGGGCATGTATTCAAAAGCACAATAACAAGGTATTATTATCACTAAAACTATTTAAAGGAAGGAAAAACTACACAAAGGAACCTGGGTGTGGGGTTGTTGTTTATTTGTTCTTTGTTTTCTTTCTCCAGTTGTTCTGATCTACACTGATTTTCACACCTTAAAAAAAAAAATCAATAATGCTACTTCATATTCATACTTTGCTTGCTGAAGCATCATAATGGTCTCGGTTTCACTTTTAGCACTCAGCAGCCAGGTAATGAAATGCTGAACAAAGAATAAAATATAAAATCTAAGTAGTTACTGCTTTCCACATATGGGAACTAGTATGTCTTATTCCAACTACACTCCTATTGTTAAAACATGAATGGATAGAGTTTGAAATGTTTTATCAAGTATTAGCTTTCTAGAATGATTTCAATACTTCAAGAAAGTCTGAAATTGGATGAAAATCTCTTTAAACAGGAGAAACCCCATTACTAACAGGACTGGAAACACCTGCATGACTGTAGGAAAAGACCTTCAAAACTGTACAGTTAAAATGAACAGGGAAATGGGGTTCCTTTAAGATTTAGACAGTTTAAGAAAATTAATGATTCACCTAACCTGCAAGGGAAATCATGCAGCATTCTTCTTTAGACAGTATGCTCAGCATATGGATAGAGTTAGACAAGAACAAATAGGTGAAATATGACAGGTACTTCTTCCTCCCATGGTTTTCTGAATTACTCTGTACCTGAGTCCAGATAATGAGATAATTCCTTTTCCAGAATTAGTTTTTTTTTTTTTTTTTTGAGGCAGACTCCTGTATGTATGACTAAAAATGTCTAAAGGTCAGTTTTGTGTAAGGTATGTAAAGAACTTAGTGAATCTTTGAATTTACTGAATCTATACATAAGTTGCTTCACTATTGGACTACTAGAAAAAGTGTGAAATATATTTTTGAAAGTACCAATAGATTATAAAGCACATAAGACTGCTTTCTATTCCCAAACCTTATTTTCTGAGAATAGTTTTATTCCATATAGTTATGACAGACAAAACATATGGTATTGAATAAGATATAAAATTTGCCTAAGAAAACTCAGCTTTGTGAGGAGAAATTTCAGGATTTATTTTCTATTTGTTGCAGATCTGTAGCCACATATGCCCAAAGCCATTAACATATCAAAATTTTCTCTATAATTTCTCATTATTTCATAGCTGAAAGGCAAACTGTCTATTGACTTTTCAAGGCAATGATGAAATTCCATTTTGAAGATTTGGAAAAGTATTAATAAATATGAAAGTGTAGGAAATCCAAATGTTTTGAACTTTGACACTATGTCCTTGCTTGTAGTTAACAGGGTTAATATGAAATTCAGAAAACATTTTTCTGTTTTCACAATACCAACAGTAAAATAAAAATTATTATTTTCTCTTTTGCAATTGCCCAGATTTTGTATCACATGATACAACAGAACAGACAATCTATAATTCCTTACTTGGTATGTGAAATAAAAGTTTTACACTACTTTTTTATGTCTTTCAAAAAGACTTGCAATAAGAGTACAATTTTGAATGTTTGGAAAAGTTGAGATATTGTCACACTAATACTTTTGACTTGATGTGCTTCATGTTGGAATGGAGCCTAAGATGCTTGGGGCATTACCAAGTGGTGTCTTTTATGCTAGTTGTCTCTTACTGGCATTTGTAAGTTTATCTGAAAGGATGGATTACAGACATTTTCAGTGACCATTATGTTTGTATTTCTTACACTGTACTAAGAGATTGATGTGAACAGAGAATGGTAGCTTTATTACCCAATGAATTCCTTTTTATGAAAAAAACATTGGAAGCAGTTTGTCATCTAGTAACTGACTAAAAACATAGTTATTATATAAAAGCACATATGACCAAAGACTTTCAGAAAGAATCCACTGTAGGACCAGGGCAATGCTTCCTGTACTGGACAGTGCTGGAGCTGCACCTCAGTAGTTTGTTGGTTCTGGGCCCCTCACTTCAAGAAAGACATGGAAGTGCTGGAGTGAGTCCATAGAAGGCAAAGGAGCTGGTGACGAGACTAGAGAGTAAATCCTGTGAGGAGCAGCTGAGGGAGCTGTGGGTGTGTGGCCAGAAGTGGAGGCTCAGGGGTGACCTTATTCCTGTTTACAGCTACATGAAAGACATTACAGCCAGGTGGTAGCTGGCCTATTCTCCCAGGCAGCCACTGACAGGATAAGAAGGGGTGTGAAACTGCACCAGAGGAGGTTCAGGCTGGACATCAAGAGGAATTTCTTCAAAGAAAGGGTTGGCAAGTATTGGGATTGACTGCCCGGGAAGGTGGACTCACTATCCCTGGAGATGTTCAAGAAACAACTGGATGTGGCACTCAGTGCCGAGCTGAAAGGTGCTGATTGGTCAAAGTTTGTATTTGATAACCTAGGCGGTCTTTCCCAGTCTAAGTAATTCTGTGATTTTTATGTTCAAATATCATAGCCAGCAAAGTGATTTTAGCAAGCAAAATTTGTCTGAATATGAATTAGCTGCTTTATTTGTAAAGAAATGCTAAATCTTCAGAAAATTTTATTAAAAAAATAAAACCTAACAAAATGCATGACAAAAATCATGAAATAAATAATTTGGTACAAGGGGGGTTTTTTATGTATTGGGAGTCCTGTCAAAGAAAATTACTAAGATTTCTATCTTCAGATCCTGTTTTTCACCATTAAATAAAGCTCAAGAAACTAGTCATGTCTTAGATCTAGTAACAGAAATAATTTTTTTTTCTACTCGAATGAGAATTTTGCCTTCTAGGTGTTGGACTCTTTAGTGTAGACCTTCAGATTAAAGTACATTTTTACTAGGCATATAAATAGTCATTATTTATTGAAAGGTTTATTTTTACACTTATTTAATTATTTAATTAATATAATCTTATTTTTACACCTTAAAAATAAGATTATATTCTCTCTTGATTTAACTGGCTCTAGTTTATTCTGGTTTATACTCTTAAATAACTAATGGAAGGAGAGCCATTGATTATGGAAAAGTTACTTATCTCTGCAGTCAAAGATTATGCTTCATATCAGACATAATAATGGTGGACAAGCAGACATAGTTCTGTTTTCTTCCATCCATCCATCCACTGAATTTGTACTTAATTTGCTTTCCCAAATATCTGGACATATTCCTTGTTAGCCATCCGAGAGCTGTGGTTCTGTTCTGCCTTATAAAACAAAACAACTCAAAAGGGTCAGCACGGGGTACGTGCCTCTCAAAATCAGAGTCCATGTTCAGTTTTCCCTGTTCTCCGCTGGCACCCTGCATTACTGTCACATTTAAGTGTTTTTCACAGAAATGACATTTTTAATACTTTGCAGAGGAATTGCTTTTTACTGTCATCTGCTCTGAAGAGTACCTAATGATTAGGCTTCTTTGTTCGCTTCTCTTGCATGGTTTTCAGAACCTGTGTAATTTCAAACTAGACTGTGTTAGTGCCTGACCATACTGGCGCTAAAGCTGGTCTTGAATGACACTGCATTGGCAGCTTTGCCATTTTCTATTGGCTGCCATGTGCAACCATTACTTTGGCTAGATGTACCGAAAGGAATTCCCAACTTGCTAATAATGTACTTATCCAAGGGTAGCCAGGGGACATCAAAAAGATTTTGTTAGTCCCCCGATCATACTTCATAATCTGAAATTTGGCAGTGGATGTCAGAGCATTTTTTCTGAAGCATATTTGGGTGTAGGATTTGGTTTGTTTTGAGAATATAAAACTGACTAATAAAGAAATTGTGCCAGGCACAACTGGGTTTTGGTTAGTATTTTGGTGCTTTCTTTTATTTTATTTTTTTTTCTTTTAGTCTGTGATCTGAAGTCTACTACTTATAATGTTTTGGAGAAGGACAATTCTTCAGTTCTCCTTCTTCTGTGTAGCTCTGAAGTAGAACAGAAGTGATATTAGTGATATGAGTATATGGACAGATTGAACAGCATTTCCAATAGTGATCCCAGAGTAGTAATAGTAATAGTAAAAATAAAAATTATTAATAATAATAAATTATTATTATTATTAATAATAATAATAATCCTTTATCCTACAGTAGAATTAAAAGCTGCAACTAAAGCACTTAAAGAAATGTGTGTGTGTGTATGCTTTGTTCAGCAGTTAGTGTTCTGAATCAAGGGCTGAAGAAAGAGAGAGTGACATTTATTTCCACAGAACATATCAAGCAAGAACTTGATCTGAGAGAAATTAAGTACAGTCTTTTGTTAGGTGGTTCCTTGTGTTCCTTTTGTCTGAAAGTCACGTTGGGGACTTTCAGCTTGTCTTCATTCAGTTTTACAAGAAGTTCCTGAGCTCAGGTTGCAAAAAACTTCAGAGAGAGATGAATATATTACGTGATTTGAAGCGAATCAATAAAAACGTGTTTGTTAGAAAGTTGCAATTCTCAATTTATAGTGATGGTGAAATCCACTTCAACAATGTCTTCATTCAACAAGTCAGTCTGAAAAAGCAGCTATCATTCACTCCCTTGAGGAAAGGCCAGGAAATATCTATACTTACTATTCTACTATCACACATCAAGTTTCCAATTTTTGAAAAATTACATAAATATTTGAGGAAGGTTGTGGTAGTTAAATATTGTGATTTTCAATAAAATACCTCTTGAAAACAAATAAATATAATGATTTTTGTGTAAATTTCAGATTTCTGAAATGTTTCCAGATGTATTCACCTGTGTTGAAATACAGAAAAATTGACCATGACCAAACAGTAACAGTCACATTGGTAGAATGTTGAGCCCATAGGCATATCACAGGGGCTTGGTGCATGCTATGCTAGGAGGACTTGCTCAGAAGTTTGTCAAACTGCTAAGTTTCCAAAAAATATATTATTGGGTAGTCAGTATTTGAAAATCTGACATCAACAGCTCAGGTTGACATTACTCAGGTTGACATTTTACTTTCCAGTAAACTGATCCTTATACTCCTATTCTAAAATCTGTAGGGACACATCCAAGTATCTGTTTTCCTCCTATACCTTCTTAGGTTTCCTTGGCTTTTTTTCTTTTTTTTGTTTTCTCCTTTGCTTGATCCATCCCTCTAAGCAATACAAATGATGCTTTAATGTTGCACACAAGAGGATTTTCTAATTTTTCATTGAAAATACTGCAATGTCATGATAGAATTTGATCACAAATGAACACAGATTAGGCATCACCACCACAGGTTTCAGTAAGTGTTTCTTTTAACTGATGTCTGATTAGCACTTAAATTGTTTCACACCATTAGTTACCTAGGATTTTAGTGATCATTAGTGGGTCTGAAATTGAACAAGACAAAAGGAAGCTTTTTTTCAATTCAGGGGATGGTTTGCTTTTTCCATGCAGGGTCATTTTGCCACTAAAGAGGTGTGTGCTGCTGATTAAATTTTAGTTTTATGCATCATTGTATTCTGTTATGAATAATAATGTTATTTTCAAGTTAGGCAGGATATTCTTTACTTGTTCCTCTAAATATTGAGCACTTAGTGTCTTTGTGCACCTGCATAAGTTGGATGCAGCTTACTTTAGAAATACTGTTCTTGTTCATTTCTACCATTAGCTGCATTTCAATACTCTGGGGATATTTATGTTTATACAGAACACATATCATCATAAACCTGTACAAAATGGATGGTGCAGTTTCCCAGTGACCTATATGGCTGGTACTACTGCCTCTGAGCTATGGTGTGGGGCATTCTGTATGGAATCAAATCATTTTGAGATTGTCTAAGAGGTTTATGCTGAATTGTAATTAATAGGTAGATCTTCACTGTCAGTATGAAAGCATAGTCATCTTGAAAAAATGTATTTACCATGCATTTTTAAATTAAAAAATAAGATCCAGTTGTTGAATTACTTAAGAAGGCTGTTAGAAAATCAGAAAATTGTCTTGAGTCTTGTTCTCTGGCAGAGTTCAATGTATAAAAGAAAACTCAAGACTCTTCCTGAGCATTTCCGGAAGTTAACTGCAGGTCTTAGTGGAAGGATTGTGATACTGGAATAACAATCTCAAACTGGAACCAAAGTAGAGATATAAATATAACCACTCCCTTCTTGAAACAGCATAAGAGAATTGTCTTCAAACAAATACATGTACTGCACATATATAACAGTTACCTTGCAATGTGAAGAGGAGTTTAATTTTGCCATAATGCATTCACTTTGTCTTGTCTGGTGTGATCACAATACTCTCCCAGAGCCATTAAAGTTACTTGTTTGCAGCTCTAATTTCAAAGCTTTTAGAGCAGAATACGGTTGTCAACATACTTGTCTCCACAGGCATATTTTCCATCTGCGATGGAAGAGATGCCTGTATATGAGTTAGAGTCTTAAGATTGTCTTATTATGCACCACAGCACTACTTCTACATTTCATATCCATAAAAACATAGTGCTATAATTAATTTTCTAGTCGCATAAAGATTTGATTTGATTTAAGAAGCTGCAAGTTCTGTGCTGAAGGTTAGGCACCTCTTTTTAAAGACAATTTTCACTTCCTACTATTGCTTTGATCAGCATCATTATAAAAAATATAAAAAGGAGCAAAAATACTATTGTAAAGTGCTTGTTTAATTGACATATGCCGTAGTATCTATTTTGCATTTCCCTTTTAATTGCTGAGCAAGGTGCAATAATTAAGTCTTGAATTTGAAGCCCTTAATTTGGTTTTACTGTTTGTTAAGGGGGAAAGGTTATACCTCTACAGCAGGTATGAGATTTTCTGCAGTCATGAACATTATTTTGACTTCAATAACAATTTTGAAAAAGCACTAAATTTTTCAACTTTTCCTCATAGGTGAAGAGCTGGAGAATTACTTTCATTTAACTGTGAATTCATGTCAAAATAACCCTAATTTCTGCCAGCTAAACAAATACTGGAGGAAAAAGGGAACAGAAATAATAAAAACCTATTGAAAGTCAAAAGTAAAGGGCAGGTCTGAATTCTTTCCATCTAACCTTAGTCACTAAATTCAGGAGCTCTATGTGGTAGTCTTGCTTTGTAAGGCAAGAGACAAGCTCATTCAGTGGGAGCTAAATCTTCCTGAAACTTGAATCATTCTATAGAAGCCTGCCTCTCTTTAATTCCCACAGGAAGGATAGCAATTTTCTAATCAGGACTTTTCAGCCTATTGTGATGTGCCACAAAGCTGAGCTGCTCCAAAAGCATGTGATTACTCAATGATTCAATCCTTCTGCCTCTTCTTCTCTGCATTCGTGGATAATGTTTCCTATGTGTTTTGCCCTACTCATTCTGGAAGTGGTTTGATTCTGAAGTTATTTAGGACATTACACATTGAAAAAATATTATTTCTTTATTATAATATTAGCTTTTGGTGCCTTAATGTCATTAAAGGATTTCACTGCAGAGTCAGATTAGCATCAGGGGTACTTTGTGTCCTATCCATATGATCAACAACTTCAGCTTTTTTATAAAACCTTACTTTAGCTAAAAGGTCAAGAGGATGGTACAGGATTGAAATATTGGTTTGTAAGAAGGGAGTCTGAGGTTTGAAACACTTTTCATATAAGCTAATATCACATATCAAAGAATCTCTGAGGTATGGGAAGAAATAGCATTTTAATAACTAGGGTTTATTATCTCAGGTTAAAACTGACAGACATCATTCTCTGGTTATATTTGATTCATATTTGTTCAGAATGTCTTTTGCAACTATAAAGATGAGAAAATGGCTTCTTACTTTTAGATGAAGATACAACTGCAAACTTCCGCTTGTCATTTTCATAAAGAAATGTCAGTCAGTAGACTGACACTGGCAAATTATTTTGCCATGTAATTCAAACATGAGTTTCATGTAGGTCATGTAATTTGCTAAATTTCCTGTCTGTTTACTAAGTGAACTGGCAATCTGTATTCAACTTTTTTTTTTTTTTTTTTTTTTCTACTGTGGACTTGAATAGCAAAGTCAGGAGTTATGCATTTGCAGCAAAGATTACCATGAAGCCTCTATTCTTGCAATGAATCAAGAATTGTAGAAGCAGAGTGTGTATGGAAAACTGTCAATTTGATATGCTGTGTTCACATCTCTGTCTCATATTTCCTCTGTGATTTCACTTTCAAGAACAACTTCCAAACAAATTTGAAATCAAAAGAACATCACTCAAGCGTTCAGTTACATTTAAAATTAAAGACATACTTTGCAATATTCTGGCAAGTTAGTATAGCATAATTTAAAAAAAAAACCCAGAGACTTTTGTCTGAAGATATCACAGAAGCAGAGGTGTTTTTCTGAGTTTATGAAAAGCTTGAAAATACTGCCTTGCGTCACAAGGAACTCATTTATTTACAATACTTTCAGGTCAAATTGGTAAAGTTATTGTATTTTGGATGGCTTGCATAGAGAAATTGAAATGGTAGCAGAATTGAATCTCAGTCTTTTATATTGATATTGGTCTTCTCCTCCACGTCCAACTCATTAATATTCTTATAGATTTCTCAGTTGCATTGTGGTGAACACAAATCATTTTAAAGTGAAAGATAAGAGTTTACTGAATGTTATTTTTGTTGTTTGTTATTATTTATTATCAGTTTTTATTATTATGACTTTGAAAAATCATCAGGAAGAATTATTTTGCTGTTAATGCACCCAAATGATCTAAGTAATACTAATTTTTTTTTTTAAAAATAACTTTTCTACATTAGAAAAGATGCTGCTTTTGACAACATGCCTGAGAGTTCTTCAGTATTAATGAAATATTGATGGGTTTATTATATTAACTCTCCATGAAAAATCAAAATGAAATTCGTTTGGTGTCTGGTATTCAAAGATTATTTTATTTTCTTCTGTATTTGCAATTAAAATTTTCAGCCTATTTAAATGTTTTTAATACAGATTTATCAGAATAATCATGGGGTAGTTCCTCCACAATATATCCAGCAGAGAGGTATTTGTGAGGATTAAAAGCTGACCGATTTTGCTTTTGAATATGGTCAATGAGAAGCATTTTAATGAATGTATAACCTAAAATACCTAAAATCTCACACTGAGTGGAAATATATTTCTATTTAGACAGAGTATTCTCAATAAACAGTATGTGTGAGGATTATTGTTTTTCACTACTGCTATTAAACTGTGAATTTCTTTAATATCTCAAATATTTTCAGGAAAATTTATCCTAGACATCTTTCAGCTTGAAAAGAGTTGGCCTGGGTTTGAAACTGAGAGTGAAATACAATGTCGAGATCTTTGCATGTCTGTCATGAGCTGTGCTTTGCTTTGTTGAACTACATAAAGGGCAGTCCTGTGGCTTAAACCTTGTGATGAAGGAGAAACAAACCATTAGGTGTGTTAAACTTTTCAGTTTCATAAACTTTTCATGCATTCCAACTGCACATTGCTTCAAAATCTTCCTACAGCAGGCATTCACATCTGACATTAATATTCATATATCTTCCTGAATGAGAAACCCTAGTAATCATTGCTCCTCCTCACCAATTGCTTTTCTTCTTTTTTCCCTTCTGACCTCTGAAAGATTCTTCTGTTTAATTTCCCGTTCTACATCACCTTTATAAAATGGTGGCAGTTAGTTTTACATAAAACACGGACATATTGTATTTATTTATTAATTATGTATTTATTTACATTATAAATGGAGAATAATCTAGGAAATCAAAAGCAAATTGAATTCATCATAAATCAATCTTCGCATCCAAGAACACCAAAATTAGCTACAACCTACAGGAATAAAAAAAAAAAATTCTATAAATTTTAATTATTTTATTCCTCCAGCCTAGTAGTGATACTGGCTGGGACAAAAAATTCCACAGCAAGAGACAACAAAATACTTGAATTTTCCCCGCCTCCCCCCTCCCCCACCCTCATATATATGTTTTTTATATATATATATAAATTATTTTGTGTAAATCTATACAAGGTCTAAATTAGGTGCTTTAGCTGAAGTGATTGTAGTAAGGAGAAAAAAAATTCTTGTCAGAGTAATTGAACTCTGTTTTACTAAGATGGCCCAAGACAAGGGTATATAGCTCGCATTTAGGTCAATGGTGTTCACAGCTTACTTAATGAAAGGGTGTGAAACAGATGTCACACATGTCAAAAGGATTGGAAACACTGGAGGCTTTCTTTCAGTCGTGCTTGTAGGATGATATCTTTCTAAGATTTTTCTGAGACACTACAGAAAAGATTGAGTTTGCCAGAGAATAAGTGTGGGAGAACAATCCAAATAGTCATGGAGTGTTTATCTTAAATTATCCCTTACCAGCTAAACAACATAATTTGAATCACTAGCTTTATACGCATCTTTTAAAAATTATTAAATTTAAAAAAAAGGGTGAATATTATTTTATTTTAGAGTAATCTCTTGTTTGTTAGGTCTTACCAAGAGCTTACTGTTTTAAGCCCATGATATCTGGTGAACCAAACCCCACATTTTTAGACATGTAACCTACCTCAACCAACAGAGATGTATGGGATACTGAACGTAGTTATAATAGTTTATTGGTGTACCACGTTTTTGCAGGAAAATTACAACTTCCCAGAAGAAATCTCCTGTTTTGACATCTGGGTCTAGCTTTAGCAAATCGTGAATTGCCCTCATATGCAACAAAGCTTCTACACAGCCCCTTCTGGTGACTTCTCTTCACTGTCTGAGCAGTAATTTCAA
Source organism: Sinosuthora webbiana (assembly GCA_013397395.1). Taxonomy (NCBI): domain Eukaryota; kingdom Metazoa; phylum Chordata; class Aves; order Passeriformes; family Sylviidae; genus Sinosuthora; species Sinosuthora webbiana. The sequence continues at coordinate 65,292 of VXBN01012213.1, forward strand.
AATCTAATTACAGACTAAATTAAATCGTTTTATTATGGTCTCATCCTTTTCCTCTCACTTACCAAAATCATCATGCCTTCTATGCTGATATCTGAAATGCAGTTCCACTTCTGGAGGTGAGACCTGTATTTATAGTTCCCAGGTGTATGCCTTTTCATTTAACTGCACTAGCATGCATGTATTATGGTGTTTTGGCCAAATTAAATAACCTGAATGTTTTAGTTATCACTCCAGCAATGCCTGTAATGTTGCATTTTTTTTCCAGTGTTCCTGTTTCCTTTCAGGTTTTCAGCATTTGTTGAAAAGGTTTTCAGTAGACACAGTCAAAAACAGCTCACTGTATGTGACTATAGTAGATCTGTTTATGGTTATTTCTATAGATCTATAATGTAGCTAGAGTTTAGGATATTGAAATTCTATTTTGATTTCATGCTGGCAATACTTTCAATAAAGACTCTGGTCTTCCCTTCCACACCTTGAATAAGTTTTGTGACATCTGGTAGCGAAGCAGATCTGATGAAAATCTCCAAATTCTAATTCTAAGAGGTTACAAAGCAATGTAAATTTCTGAAGGGCTCTTAACAGAAAGTTCTGCAAAGAAAAGTTGCAGACAGAAGCAAAGAAAACTTAATTTGCCCTTAGTAGGGTTTATGCAGGAAGTTAATTTCTTAATTTAATAAATAACCTTATTTTAAAGTGGTAAAAAACAAGCATTTGTGGTAAAAGTTTCTCATATGAACAACAACAACAAAAAGTTGCTATGGCAACTTAAAATTCTTTAGATCTTACTGCCTGATGTAACTTTCTAAACTTAGTCACTTTCACAAATCAAATATTTCAAGTAATAATTCACAACTATCAAACCATGTGTTTCTGGGGAAAACCCCCCACACTTTAGGATTGGACTAAAAATCTTTCTTTAGATGATTTATATGGGATGTAAATGGACATTTACACAAACATTCATTCAGTTAAATATCCATGAACTACTAGTGAAGCTATAACAAGACTAGTTAGAGTTTCATTTTTGCAGGGGAAAAATAGTCTTGTATTGGAGGGGGCTACTTGGATTTTTATTTGGTTGGATTTTTTCTCATTGTTTTTGTAGGGGAAGCATAGAACCATATTCATAATAAGAGGAAAAAAATGTGAAGTTGAACTTCCATCTAGGGATAATTTCCAATCTAATAATTTTTACGCATTTCCTATGAGATATTTTTTTGCACCCATATTGACAGTCTCTAAGGAGAGACAGTGATTTGTGATTGAATTTGCAGGCAGGGAGGGATTTATTTTGAAGTTTTAAGAAAAAAAAAAATCATAAAAAAAAGTTAAGGCAGCCTCCAATTTTATCTGGCAGACTGTCATCAGACAAAGGCAGCAGATATAAAATAAAAGATATTTGCTGAACTTTTGTAGGTTCTAACAGAAAGACAGAGTGAAACCAATAAAAGTGGTCATTTTAATGGAAAATTCTAAATGTAAACCTTTTAGAAAGAAAGTAATCTAATATGATTGCAAACCTCCCATAAGGTTCTGATAACTGAATTTGGTTTTGCATGCCTTTTATTGTTGTAATGGTTGTCACTGTTAATAAACCTGGCTCAATCTAGTAGATAATAGTGTGACTGTACCATAATGCCTTATACATTTTCGAAGCTGCACATTAAGCTAATAATGTCATACTTCATGGTCTCACACAATGCAGAAAGTTACCAAGAATTTATGCAGAGCTCACAGTTATTTAACAGGCTAACTGGATTATCCAGGAAGGGGAGTCTTTTGTTAGCTGAATTGGTTTGGCCATGTAAGTATTTACAATAGGAGATTCCTGCAGCTGCAAGCATGAGTTTACTGCTGTGTGAGAGAAGGAGAGAGGCTTGCGTAGCCAATTAAGAGATGCAGTGTAGTGATTGCTCCAGGCAGGCAAAATGTCAACATCAATTTCAGGTTCCTCACATTACACCAATCAGCAATAGACTTTGTTTCAGCTTCTGCTCTCTTGAAGGTTTTTGGTTAAATTAAATTTTATAAACAGGCGAATTGAACTGAGCCCTTCACCATTTTGAAGCAGGTTTTCTGCTTGTGCAAGTGAAGGTTAATAGGAAATGTAAATATCATATGCATACCAATAATTCTTTTAAAATGTTTCACCTTCTGCACTACCCTTCAAGTCAATTTCCTTCCATGCAAAGTGCTTCACTTTGAGTTCCCAAGAGTTTAACCATTTGAAAATATACAGGCATCACGAATACAAATTGTATTAAATATTCCTGTTTTTTAAGTGATACCCAAACAAGATATGTTGTCCAATTTCATTTAGCTACAGATTTGATGGTGTCTGTAATTTAATTTTGTTTCAGAGCAACTTCCCTTCCAACACACAGAAGTTATACTTTCCAGCTCTTCTATTAAATTCATAGTTGCTATAAGGAAATGTTCTGCCTAAGCTTAAGGAAGTGTTCTTTTCAGAAAGTGGTGTAAGTATTCCCTTTCTAGTAATATGTATATAATGGGCTTCAAGGGTAATTTCATTTTTTTTTTCCAGACATAATTTTTTTTTCCAGACAAACACTATCTCCCAAGTATACCAAGTTCACATTTCAAGTGTTTTTTGTTCTTTTTTAGCCCTAATGGTGGTTTCCTTAGGAAACAGATTCTGTCTAGGTGATTCCTAGCTTAGACCTCCATGGTATCCTGCAAGTGTGAGTCTAACTTTTCAGTGCAAAAAAGCTGAAGGGAAGATAGTACATTCTTCCACAATTTAGCCCTCAGATAAAATTTTCCTTCTCTATTAAAGAGACAAGCCTTTCAGGCTGATCTAAAAAATAAATCATTTGGATGAATCTGATCCAGCCATGCAGCAAGGCCATTCGATCCTTGTGGGGAAAAAACAAAACAAAACAAAACAAAACAAAAAAAAACAAACAAAAAAACCACCCCAAAACAAACAAACAAACAAAAACACCAACAAAAACAAACAAAAAACCCCAAAAAAACCAAACAAAAAACCCCAAACAAACAAACAAAAAAAACTTATCTGTTGTATATTATGACAGTTTCAGGTCTTTGGACTATAATCATCACAACTGCTCTTATCAACCCACAGATGGGTGTCCTCAGGAATTTTACCACCAGAATTATAAATGTGATTTATGAGTACTTTTGCATGCTATGGATGCATCAGGGAAGTTTATATAAACATGGGTAGCATCACCTTTATCAGACAGTCTCTAAACACTATCCAAACTTTCTGGTATTGTTGGAGATATCAATGATTAGAGTGAAGTCTTTATTTGAAAAGGCTGAGCGCAGAATACTTCTGTTTTACACACTTCTTTATCATCTTCCAGAATCACAAATATTTAAAGATTTTTTTGGATTTTTCAATGTGGTATGATCAAACACATAATTTGATCACAAGATCATTATAGAAGAGAACTTGGAGAAAAGACACGTGTTTCAGTTCTTAGGGGTTGGTCTACATAAAACAATCTGAAATTTATGTCAGCAAAGGATTCTAAAATGAATGATCATGCAATTTTTGTACGAACACAGGTCATATTCTCAGTTTGCTGCTGCTTCTCATGAAGTTTTTGGTGCTAAGGGAATCTGTAGCAGCCTAATGAGAGCTTAATGCTAGCCTTGTCATTGTTAATAATATTATGTTTTATTCTGTAGAGTTGCTACCAAAGTAACTAAATCCACCAAGATCATGTTTTCTTGAGAGAAAAAAAATCTTTTGCAAATGCTTCATTTTCTTGCTTGCAATATGAAAGCAAATGAAAAAACTTATTTGTGATCGATTCTATGAGTTACACTTTTTTTACCACAGATGGTAATACATGTTTTTCACTCTAAGGAGCCTTACTTATCAGATTTCTTTTTCAATATTTGGGATATGCAACTTGTGTCATCCATTTACATTTAAACTTCAGAGTATGAATGCAATGAAAATGTTACTCTCCATTGGTTATCTTAACAGATTTTGCAGTCTAAAGATTTTAAATTGCTCTATGTACTCCATATACCATGTGTGTTATCTGCTTGTTTTCAATGACTGAATGATTTGCCTGTCAAAAGTACATTATGCTTTTCCACCAAAAGGAAGAATATGTCAGGGCTTAGAGATATTTATTGGAAAGATATTTACCTACTTTTAAATGTAATGAAGATGTTCCTTTAGACGATACAGACACATCTACTTCAAGAATGTCCTAGGGTGACATTGTGAGGTTTGTATCCCCAATCATCTGTTGGGTCTGGGAGCAGGGGGAAGGGAAAGGCACGTGGTTTGTTTTCAGAAACTTTCCTCCACCGGCTGGCCTTGAGAGTTGGATTCAGCAACACACACCGAGGGGCAGAGAGATCTTTTTTTTTTCCTTCATGATTTTTTTTTTCTCTCTCAGTAGTTAGTTGGTTAGTTAGTGAGTAGCTAGCAGAGGGGAGAAGCTTCATTTTTTTTCCTTCTCCTCCTGTATTTTTTCTTTTTTTTTTTCTTTCTTGTTTTTTTTTTCCTCCTTTTTTTCACCTTCCCTTGGTACTGTTACAATCTCTCTCGACTGAGTAGCCAGGGGAACGCTGTGGGGGCTCGCACCTGGAACCCACCAAGATCCTTCCTGTGCAGCAACGTTTTCCAGGACCAGAGGGACTGAGACAGAGCAACCACCTCCAGGAAGGACTTCTTTCCCAAATCTGTCATCTCTCCAGAGCGGCACGAAGTTCTTGTCATCGGGCATTGTCCAATTTATTGTGCTGGGGAGTTCTTTGCCTGTNTGTTTAATAAACAGGGTTCTTTCCACTTTTCTCTGAGAAGTTTTTTCCAAACTGGTTGGGGGAGGGGAGGGAGGGCTCCTTAGGTATCCTCCCAAAATCTGCCTTAAACCTTTTTTCCTTTTTTTGAGTTGGGTTTATAATTTCTTAAGGGGAAAATAAGATGAGAAAAACAAAAACAAAAAACAAAACAAAACAAAAAACCAAACAAAACAAAAACCAAAACAAACAAACAAAAACACCAAAACCCCAAAACAAATAAACAAAAAACAAAACCAAAACAAAACAGAAAACCCACAGCCAGGGGAGTTTTAAAGAACTTTTTTCACCAGCTCAGGCTTATCTCAGTCTATGTTTCTTTTCTAGGGGAAGGATCTGCATGTGCTCCAACTAATCTGAGCTACCCAAGTTCAGGACAAATGGAATACATAGAAATTCAGGACAAGTTAAAATAGTTGAACATTCTTGCATTAATATTTGAGAATATCTTGATTGTCTGACAATAAGACCACCCCACCTGGTATGATAATTCTGAGTGCAAAAAGTATAAATGTGGTTGAGTTAAGGAAAATGTAATCCTATTATATTACTCATATACTGGGAATCAAAAGTTCAAAGCGTGTCACGGGGTGACTTTGTGAAAGTATTGTATCCCCTAACTTCTGCTTTATACCCAGAAATGGGTCCTGTGACTTTAAGCTGGGTCTGAGAGAGAGGGGAAAACCCTCAGCGGTCTGTGTTCAAACACACATATACTATACGCTGTTCTCGCAGCTATGCTGTGCAGGGAGAGAGTGCATTCTTTGCTTTTAGCTGCCTACTTTTTGTTAGCTGAGGCAAGAAGCTTTCTCAGGACTGCATACAGCATTTCTCCATTGACTTCTGTAGCTTCTTCTGGAGCTGTTCATTTCGACTCCAGTCCAAGAACAGACCATGACCAGGAGCTGGAGAGGATGTCCTGGGACGCCACATCCCAAACCTTGGGAGAAGCTGAGCAGAACTCTAAATCCACCTGCTTTCTCCACAGCAGGAAGGTTCAAATACTAACAGTTATTTTTTTTTCTCCTATGCCTGTGTGCACTCTGCTTGTTAAATAAACATTTTTTTTTTTCACTTTCCACCAAGAAATTCCTTTCATAGGAGAGGGAGAGATTCATGGAAGAGGGAGTGCCAGAACCTGCCCTCTTTAGAGAAGCCATTCATTCTTGGATGTTTCCTCAAACCTCGACAAAGCTTTTAAGTTGAAGGCTGCATCTAAATTATTTTGTTTAAATATGTTGTTTAACATCTGCTGTTTTGTTGTATTTGGTATATGTCAGCAATGCATTGCAAAACACATACATCCTAAGTATAAGGGGAAAGAAAAGTGCTTGCTTCTTTGCTGTCTTGACATTTCCTTTTCATTCTTGAATATGTAGACTTCACTGGCTCTTGAGCTCTTCAGAGGTAGGAGATATGATTTCTACAATACTTAAGTCTGTCTACCAAATTCTAATAATTCACTTGCACAGAATGTCACTTCATCCCTGATTATTTCTCTGCACTTTTCTAGTTAGTGGATTTTTTTTTTAAATGGAGCAGCAAGATTTATGCATAATATTCAAGACGTGTACTTAGCAGCAGCTGTTAATATCACAAAGTTGTTTTCTGACTTATTCTCAGTTCGTTTCTCAATAATTTTTCACACTGATTTTTTTTTTTTTTTTGACTGATGAGGAAAACTGAGCTGATATTTTGAGAGATGAGCAACTGTGGCTTTGAATTTTCTAAGTGGTAATATGTAATCTTGAGTCCATCACTGTCCATCACATGTACAGTGATGATTAACCATGACTTCTTTTAGTGAAAATAGTAATGCCTCCTTGCCCCTAGGTTGTTCTCTACACCATCAAATGATGACTTACCTTACACAGAAACATCTTTGTTTGGCCTTTCTAAATTAAACTTATCTTAAATATTGTTAACAATTTGTCAAAGATATTGAATATAAACTGTGGGTCTTTTCTGCTTCAAATTCCAATTCTGCTTCAATTTCACAATTCCATCTTTCATTTCCTAAATTATTACATTGCAATAGAAACATTCTGTTTTCAATTTTTTTTTTAGTAATTTACAGAGAAGAAATATTAAGTTTTATTTTGCTATTATCAATCACTAAGACATTAACTTTCATTTTGTAATTTAGTACAGTAGCATAGTGATATCTGAAATAACCACCTTTTTTGATCTGTCAGCAAACTAGACAAGAGACAATTACAGACGGGAAATTAAAATTACTGGTATAGACTCATTGCACAATAAAAAAAGGTATTTATTCATCCTACCTAAACAACTAGAAGTATTGAAGCATTATCCAATACTAAGTAAGACATATTAAAAAAAAAAAAAAAAAAGAGCCAACTTGTAAGAATCCATGTAAAAATTTCTGTACTTTAGGAAACAACCTAATAAATTATTAATTCAGATCAGGTGAAACTCATAACTAGAGAAGATTTTTTGGCCAAAGATGAAAAGGAGCCTTCATATACAGAATACTATGCAGGCAAGCTTTAACTGAGTTTAGACTGTCTTTCTTATTCCCTACTTTTAAATCAAAGGTGAGAGCTTGAACACCCAGACAGAATAGGAATATAAATGAAAAGCACAAGTCTGTGATATTGAAGCTGATTAACTTACCCAATAGTATTTCAAATAGAAGAACAACTGAAAAGCCAATTGTGTTGTGTTTTAAAGAAAATAAACAACTTTAACTGGAAAACATCATCAGTAAATGAGTATAGCTGATGATGCACAGAAGCAATGTGGACATTCATAGAGGAATTGTGGAGGGAGAGGAAAGTGAGTAATTTCTCTTAAATATTTTCACAGTGAAAGATAAGCAGAAAAAGAGCGGAGCCCTAGATTAAATGGCAGAGGGATAAGAGACCAAAATTAGGAAACACAGGATGTTGCGGTGCATGTTGCAGTCGAATTTCATCTCAACCCTGTATCATGTATCAGATTTCCTGTGTATTGTCCTTCTGTCTTGGTCACTCCCTCCTTACCTGGTATTGGTTATGGCTTACCCTTGCCCCTCCCCATGCTCCTGATATAAAACCTGAAACCTGAACCTTAGGGGCACTCTCGGTGCTCTCTCTCTAGAGCTATAAACATCTACCATGAACCCACGTGAGAGTCACTCTTTCTTCTTCCACGCCGAGCTACGCTTCAGCCTGAGGTTCAGACCCTCAAACCCAAGAATATAAACCTTCTATTTGGGCTGGTGATTCTAGACAAACCAATAACAGGATATTCATTACAAAATATTTCATGGTTCCAATGAATTTGTCCTATTTCTAAGAGAAAATTCCCATTCATAGATCAGTAAAGAAATTGGAAGGCCTAAATTAGTCAGAAAATTGAAGACTGGGGCCAAGGTAATAGTGGTTCCATAACTTCCATATACAAAATCTTTTGCTGCCAAACTTGAAAAAAGACCCAAGCAAAACCAGATATGCAGATATTTAGGAATTCCTTATACCAATGATAAAGTGAAAACCTAATCATTGGTTTCAAAGGATTATATCATGTTTGATATGACTGAATCATCACATAATTTTTCTTATGGATAGTAGATATTTACAGCTGCCATACCACTGGGCTATAACAACAAAAAAGGAAGAACATATTATACATTAAACATAATTAGACATTAAACAACATCAAAGATACTATTGCTTCACAGATAATTAAGGATTACAATGCCATAAAAAAATTAAACTTGTAACCTTTAAAACAGTAAGTTTTAAGAGAAATACTAATGCCTGAGAAATACTAATGTCTGAAGGAAACCTGCTCCTTAAGAATCTATTAATTTTGTATATTGTAATTCTGTATATGCTATTCTACAGGAGTTACTGAAGACATTTTCTGTAGAATGGTATTGTAGAATGGTTTACTAGGTATGAAATTAATTTCTTACAGCAAGTCTTGCATTCAGGAAAGGCACTTTAGTAGTGAACTAATTTTTGGTAGGCATCAAAAAGTTAATCACTGATATAAATTTTGCAATTACAGAATCACAGAATATTCTGAGCTGGAAGGGACTCATAAGAATCACTGAGTCCAGCTCTTAAATGAATGGCCTCTATGTGGAGTGAACCCACAATTTCAGTGTTATTAGCACCAAGCTCCTACTAACTGAGAGAATCTCTGACATTGCTTAGTCCAAATTGATTAGGATCTTGACCCATATGCTTCATGTAAACACTTAAGGAAGTTGTTAATGTGTAAAGGTTTGCATATTTGTAGACCAATAATTTATTATAATTTTTAACAGGGTTCTAAAAAATATGAATTTTATTTATATTTTATCAAAAAACTGTGAGTTATCTTAGACCAGTTGAACTTTAGTTCTGCTAAATAATCTGTGAGATTGAACGGATGAAACAGATATTAACTTGGGCCTCTCTAGGGACCAAAATTTAACAGGAAGAATTTGAGTGCTAAGTAGCAAATTAATTTAACTATTGCTTTGTTTAGACTAAAATAAGGTTATTATATCTCACTATTTTATTTAAATTAATATTATTACTAGGATAAAGGAAGTTGCCAAAAAAATCTGACTGAATTCCTTCATCTAGAATTTTACTTATGACAGAGTTCTCTCCCTTTGCAGACCTCGAAATTCTGCTTAAAAGACAATAAAACTTCTGATCCAGAAAGCAGTTTTTCGATCTTTAAAACAATCCATACTTTTTTTGTTTTGCTATCTGCTTTTCCTCTCTTAAAATTGTTCTTTCTTTTCTTGCTTGTGCAAGGTTTCTTTCACTGTACCAAATGACTCTGCCATGTTGTAGCTATATTTCTTTATTCTTTATTTCCTCACTATGCTGTGTGATGAAGTTGTTGAACAACACTCAGTTCATCTGTTACTGTGAAAGGCTTACTCTTCATGACAAAAATTGCTTGAGTTCTAGTGATTTGAAAGGTCCTGATCAACAGAAATGGAGGTCTGTAGGAATTTGATGCTGAGGTATTAGATAACATTGCTGTATGTACAATTTTAATGTTAGTATATGCATAAATATTTATATTTACAGAAATTCCCTGGTTTGTGTATATATATATATATATATATATATATGCTTTAAGAGACAACTGATGCTGTTATACTTGACCAACATAAATAAAATGAAAAATTATTTAATGAAAATGAGATATAAAAATTCATGGATCACATAAACATGGAACACATAAATTATGTGTTTAAATGCTCATAATCATTTGGGGAAGTAATTAACAAAGATTAGAATTTAAAATATATTTTAAGAACAAGTAACACCATGGTTCACATATTGCAAGATACTGAAAACATTGCAGGACTCTAATAAATGCTTCTGTGCAGCATCTGTATCACAGACGAGTATAGATTCAATATATTGCTGTAACAAAGAAGTGAAGACATCATGGCTAAAATTTACAGACTAACTTTTCCATATAATGTATGCTGAAAAATCTTAAAACAGCATCCAAGAATTCTCTGAAACTCCAACATGAATAATTAATACAGTGTGAAAGTTGAAAGAAATGCTAAAGAATAAGGTACAGGGGGTGACCCTAGGAATTATACACCAGTTGGAATCCAATACTAGTCCATAAAATATACTAACTGCCATTAGTTCTAAGTGAAGAAACATAGTTTTTTACTTTTTTGCCTTGTATTTCAATCACCATTGGAACATATTTCCTGTGGAAACCGTCTTTGGACGGTTGACTTGGCAAAGATCTTAGCAACTGATCTGAATTCAGCATTGACCATGGTTCAGGCAGAAGGTTAGTTGCAGTGGGTGGTTTAATGATTGCTCACCCTTTCTACTTACTTACTTGCTAATTTATAGAAAATGCTAGGGCAGATGGACATTTGTCAAGGTGCTTTTCTGGTGAGGAATGATTCAAGTTATTTTTGGAGGAAACCTATGAAATTTGACCCTTTACTCATGAAATTTGGAGGAAAGCACTTATTCACAATATTCAAAAACAACAATACAGCTAAAACTGTGACACTGATAAATAGAGAGGAAACACATATTCTGTTCACATGAATGATTCTGTAGCAAATGAGTGCGTAAGTGAAGCAGGAGATGGGTGCAGGAGATGGGAAGAGAGTATCTTCCCCTTTTCCTCTTACAGCAGAAGTTCTAATCATTGTGCAACTCTTTAATTTTAAAACCAGAAATCTCTTCTGCTTAATCTTTCAAAAGATCTATTGTACTCTTGCTTAATGCCTGTCTGTTTGGGGTCCTGTCCCTTCTGTCTTGATGGACTGCACATCCAATTAAGTTCTAGTTGAAAGAGCTAGAAATATCCTTTGAACCCCTCCAGGATTATTTCAATCTTCCGCTCCAGGTTTAGTTTAGCATGTTCATATCCAAGATGTATTCTGGTCCTTCATCTTTGCTTATGTGGCTCAAATACCTCTTTGTGTCATCACATACTTAACTGCCAAAATCTCTGTGAGGCATAAAACTCTCTCCTCTTTCCCCTGCTGGTGTTGGTATCATGCACATGTGTGTGTATGTGTTAGTGTCTTGGTTTGGGAAGACAGGTATCTGCCAGATGAAAACTGGAGTTTGCTTTGGAATGAGAAGTGTAAGCCACGCCCCCCCCCTTCCCTCTTTTTTCAATTATAAACTTACAATCAGAGGCTCTTAGGCAAAGATTTTTGGGAATAGGAAATAGCAGTTCTTTACTAGTATGTATTACAAAGCAACCAGACAAAAACAACCAACCAAACAAACAACAACAACAAAAAAAAACCAAACCCAACCAACTACAGCATTAATAACCAAAGACAACAATACCAAGAACCTTGAGGGGTTTTGCTTCACAAAACCCAGGGCAGTTCGGTCTCAGTGCTCCTGCAAGATCCGCAGGGCACCAGGCTGGAACGGTGGAAAGTCCCGGGCTGGTAGCTGAGATGGCAGGGTGTCCAGCAGGCAGAGGCAGAATGTCCCAGCAGGCAGGGGGGTGCAGGGTCACACTGTAGCAAGAGGAGCAGCGCCGAAGAAGCCGAAGGCGAGGTAGGGCTGGCCCAGCTCCCGCGGGTGGCTGAGAAGGCTCCGGATTCAGGCCGAACCGATGGTAGTAGATATCCCAGGACTGGATCCCTTCGGCCACACCGAAAAAAAACTCCTCCAGCGAAACCGCAGCCCAGCAGCTCTCCCCCTCTCCGAACGCCGAAGACAGGACAACTCCCGCCCCCCACACACATTCTTCAAACTGTCTCCTTTGTTTCAGTTAATTGCCCTTAAGTATCCAATACTTGGTCTCCTTGGTAACTTATGGGTGAAAAAATTCTTTAGAGAAAAGAAGGAACAAGCTTAACCCCCAACAGTTAGTCAAGATGAAATATTTCACTTGGGAGATGCTTTCTGAATCGCCCTAGTCTTTAGCAGTCATACCTAATGCCACTATCTTGATGGAATAAATGCACTCATTTAGATGAGGCACAATTGTCTCATTTGTACACCTTTGTGTAAACAGTAGGTTTGTGTGACTCAATTTCAGATCCCTTTCTGAGACACAGTACTGCAGGAACTCAGCTTCTCTATTTTCCTTGTGTGCATCAGGATTTAAGAGTAAAGAACTTATGTTTTCAAATGCTGTTGTGTGTGCCTGTTCACAGATATCATTCACATTCTGGGAAGTGTCTTCAGAGATCCATAACTATAATTTGTTTTGCTATTTGGATTGCTCATACAATGCAGTCTCTGATTTGCATGCAAAAGCCATATAGCAATATCCCTTTATGCATTGTTATCATTACTGGACTGCTTTGGTTTGGAGCATGAAAAATAGAATTACTTTGCTCAGACTTGAGCCAACGGTTTGGTAAAAGACATTGTCTAAATCCCCATTAAGAAGAATAAGTGAACACCATAAGGAAGTCTAAGTGTTCAAGGCAGTGAGATAAATCTTCCACTTCTCTTCAGTAACAAAAATATATTTGCTACAACTCTCCATTAACTCAAGGCAGAGATGATACTGGCTTATTAATGCACACTGAGAATTCATGCAGATGACACAGTTTTTCTTTTAATGGTTAAAAATATTTTCTTTAATTTCAATAGCCCTTGCTGTGTCAAAAATATGTTTTTAATTTATGCATATCTGTAAATCTTATATGTTATGTATTATTTATGCTGCTCTTATCATAAAAACTAGCCTGGTATGAATGCATATCCACTTAAAACATAATTTTTTCATCCCAAAACAGAACTATGTAATTTTAATTGCATTCATGTTGTCTTTGGTGAGATCAATAGCAGTCTTAATTTACTAAAAGAAAGCTTTAAGAGACTTATCATGAATATTAAGCAACACAAATCAATATGAATTTGTAATTAATTAAATTTTCTAGATAACATTAAACATGGTTTTAATTTCTTGAAATGTCTTTCAAGTTCATGAAAAAAAAAATTGTTCTATTCTGTTAATGTTGTGTTTGTACATAATGGTACACCTAGGGGGAGGGCTACCAAAATCCATTCCCAACCAGATATGTTGTATTTTTATGTGTTAAAGGATATGAGGCAGCATTAGCAATAGAAAATTGTACTCTTCCTTTTTCTCCATCAGTGAGCAATAATTCACATAAATAATACAGAATTACAGAGGGATTTAATATAGTTCAAGAATATTGTTTGTAAGAAGTAATCTTCTGGAGGAAACTACTGTGTAGTTGGTCTACATACAGGATGAGATAAAGGTAGTGTTTATCACATTTTCTCAGTTTCTATCTCAATAGAAGTTAGTATTGAATCTTGCTTCAAACTTAGAGCTTTTCAGGAAAGGAGCCATTACACAGATTCCAATCAGTCATCCCATTGTAAATCTGGATTGCCTCTATTGAACTCACCAGCGTAACTGGAATTACTGCAGTGTAATTTGGCACACGCAGTATAACAAGATAAAAACCCCAGTGGCGTTACTTGCATATATATATGCACAAAAAAAAAATCATAATTCTTTCTGCAATGCATTTAGCAAGTCTGTGTAGCTCTTTGCAAAGAAGTGTGCCAGAGAATCAGGTTAAATGATATGCTGAATGTTCCAAGCTACAACTGCAGGAGCTGATTTTTCTGCAGCTGCTCATGGTGTCTGCTTATTGCACAGTTGCCAGAAGTATAGACAGTGTGAAAATTACTTTAGGATTTTTTAGGATCATTCAGGAAGTAATGAAAAAAGTGCTTGTGTGCAAATATTATGTAAATAATTTTAAATGGTTTAATCTGGTAAAATTGTCCAAAACCTGCTCTTCAATTTTTTTTTTCATAAATCTATTACTGAATATGAAATATTTGCTTTTACTATCAACAAAGCTGAAAAATACTGTGATGAACTCCAAATATTTCATAGATTACATTTGGCTTTCAAGAAATGAACACTTCCTCATTGATTCTTGTGTTTGTATACTCAAAATAGATATAGTTTTTTCATAGGATATAAATATTATTCAGATGCATTAGGATGACTACAATTCTCAGGAGAGACAAAATGGAAAGTGATTTATACAGCTTACCCTTGGACTGTGCTTCTATAAACTCTTCATATCATATATTATCTGTTTTATTTTAGTTTATTAATATCATCACTAAAAATACTATTATAATCTTATAATATCTTCTCCAAGTAAAAAGAGCCCTTTTTAACCTTCCCACTCTAGTTCCTGTTAGTCAGTTTTGTAAACAAAATAATATTAACTGGAAATAAAACTCAGTTCAGAGCGTGAGATAGATTTTACATATGTAAAAATGACACCCAAGAAATAGATTAGTTTTTATAAATGCAACTTATTTTAGGAAACTATTATGGACTCTTCGTGTTTGAGAAAAGTCACAGACAATTCAGGAAAAATTATTCACTTCCCTGTGCAATTTGCAAGGACAGTATTTCCTTCTAGCTTTGGGAATCCTGCCTTAAAATCAAGGGAGAAAAGAGCACATAAATACATACACTTGAACATTCTGGGGTAAAAATTGGACAATTCTTAGGAAGTTAACTCTAGCTACAGTGATATAAAGCTTTTTACTAATTCTTTAATTATAAAAGCAGATGAACTTCACTAGACAAACTAAAGTCACTACACCAAAAATTAACAAATCCTAGACAATTTAGAAACCATTAAATATTAAACTTTATTCTCATAGTCTTGAAATCTGCTGTTTGTTACCTCCTGCCCCTGTGCCAAATGCAAATATGCACAATATTCAATGGCTAGTAGCCAGTATCCCAAACAACTATCCACTTGTTTAATTGTATGTGGCATTTTGTAACTGATAGGCTTGTCTCCCCAGTCTGCTTCTAGGAATCTGTCCAACAAAATATGTATTAAATAAGAAAATATTGTATATTGTGCTCTAAACACTGTGCTCTTCAGAACAGAGGAGGGGGTATTAATGAAAGAATTGAAAAATATTCTGCTGTGCTGTGCATGAAGCTGGTGGTACATTCCAACTGAAGGAGAATTCAGCAGTATCTTATTTCATGATCCTTGTTTGAAAGATGGAAGATGGAAGACTTCTTCTCATTCAATTTATAGTGCATGTCTCTACTCTCCTATCTTTATTAAATACTTTATACAGGTATTTAAGGATAAAAACTCTATTTATTGCAAGGGTACAGGGGCTTGCTTCCAGCTAACATTTACTTCCGTATACTGTTTGACAGAACCCAATGGAATCAGATCTTGCATTTTGAAGTGGTTTACTTCTTCAGAGGAAAAAAACCAAAATATATCTTTATACTAAGATTTATAATACCCCTGAGTAGGTTTTCAGTTCTCGGGTTTGGTCTCCTCACCTGAGCTTAAAGATGGTAAAAAGTCTTTTTCCCTCTGAAAGCCCCAAGCCAGGTTGCAAGAAAGAAGCGGAGTCTTCAAGGTCTAGTTTTCTTGATATTTCATGTTGTTAATTGTTTCATATCTTAAAACGTTCTCTGTGCCCAGCCGAGATCTGAACAGCAGCTAGGACACGAGGCGACTCCCCCCACAGTGGGACATCGCAGTCCCTTTATACAGAAAGTTACATATCACCTATTTACACTTAAATTCCAATACCTATCACCTATACTAAAATGGTCAACTTTACTCTAATCCAATCTCCTTTAACTACTTTGTGCCACTGTCACCAAAAGATGGAGGCCAGGGGAGAAGAAGGAAGAACTAAGGGCAACACCCTAAATCCTCCATCTTGTCCCCCATGTACCTATGTTCTAAAAACTCAAAACTACATAAATTTTCATCCTATACTAAACTAAACTAAACTAAACTAAACTAAACTAAACTAATTTTTTCACATCTTTGTGGTTTGTAATTCTTCCCTCAATGTTGGAAGCCATTCCCATGGACTGAAGTCAAAGAGAGTGTCCTCCTGAGCTCTGTGCCAGGGTCTCCAACACCCCTGTACAGCTCCAAACCCCCCTGGACAGATCTCAAACCCTCTTGCTCAGGTCTGTGGCCTCCCAGGGTATCCAGAGGAATGCCCTGGACTCCAACATTCAGTTTTCTCCTATTTGAAATTATTGAAATTTTGACAGCAGGAGAAGACTGTATTTTTTACAAAGTTGTTTGTTTGTTTGTTTGTTTTCCACTGGAAATAATGGAGATTTTGGGGGGGGCTGCCAAAAACATTATGAATAACTACTTTTAAAATTTCCATCACCCTTCAAAACAAAATTTAATGTTTTCAACAAATCAAATAAATCAAGAGTAATTGGTTTGCTCAAGCATTTGTCTCTGATCATTTTGATGGCCTGGAAAAAAGCAAGCTAGTGAGAGACACAAAAACCTTCACCCCAGTTGCTGACAGATGTTTGAAAAAATTGCATCTGAACTTGCTGGATAATGTTGCTTTTTCTTTAATAAGCCCAAGCTTTGTTAGACTGTCTATAGTAAAATAGATCAATCTTTAAGAGCTTTGCATGTAGACCAAGACTGTGGAAAAACTTTGCATCTCCTGAAGTTGAATGCAATGCAGTTGGTGCATCATTAGAGGCAGAAAGTAGCAGACTGATACTGTAAATACTGTTGTCCTTGAAAACAGTGTTAAGGCAAAAAAGCTGGGTTGATGGACTTTGATTTCTTGTTTTTTTATTATTACATTCTTCATATATATATATATATATATATATATATATAAATGGCATGCTATAAAAACATATAGGGGAAAACCTAAAACTTATATTTATAAGTTTTAGAACTTGCTTCAGCCTGCTCTTGTTATCCTAAGACAACAATAGCTTACCCCTATTCCACTCATAACACCAAGAAGAAGACCCTTCATATGTGTAATAGCATCATGAATAATTAATATACTGCAAACCCACTCCCTAACCTGCCACTTCAAACTTGTTTTTGTTTGTAAAGTTGGGATAATACTGCAACTTGTAAGAGTGTATGGTTTAATAATACATTCTAGATGCATGTTGTTGGCCATGTTTCCTATGACATATTCAATAGCTTAGTTTCAAACATATTTAATAATGCATTCCAACACAGCAATCAGACATGTTTTCTGTCACAGACACAATGGCTTAATTGCAGTCACTTTTTAAAGCAACATTTTGTCTACATATTGCAGTCTGTGTGCAACAGAAAGAGGGTAGCGTCCTACAATAAATCTGCAGAAAAAGAAAGCCCACTCACTGCATACATTCATTCCATAAAATGGATTATAAAGAAGTTATTACTGTGTCTTTCTTAAGCATTTTCATTTCTGTGCTACTTTATGTCAGTAGCTTACAAATATTCTTATGCTTCTTTAAAAGACTCTGATAAACACAAGCTTACCTAACGTACAGAAACAAGACAAACATCTTTCTGAAAATGATGTGTCATGATGTGCTCTTGCCCACTGAAGTAATCTTTAATTACAATGAACAATATTTGGGAGATAACTTATTACCATGTGCAAGTTGATTTAATTCAAATAAATTTCTTTCTGACAAAAAATGTATTACAAAATCTTTCAACAAGTAAAAGACTATGTCTGAAAATATATAGGTTTCTGAGGAATCCTGGAATTCTCAAAAATAACTTTTAAACATGTAGTTTTTCTTGGAACTTGAAAAAAAAAAAAGAAAAATTTTACTTTCACAAGTATGATTTTTAATACTATTTTAATCGATATAATTCTCAAGAGAAGTGCAAACATTCAGACTGATTGAAAAATTTAACATGCAAACTAAAGAATATCAAATATAAAGCCTATAAGTTTTGCTTGTGACCAGTGGACATAAGATGGTGAATTTCTGTAAACAGCTGTACTGAGACGCATCATCACAGAGCTCACTCTTCATCCTCTTCTTTGTTGAAAGGAGAATAATTGAGGCAAAGGCAAGCAAGTGTCCCACTTCTCTGTGCCTTTCTGTACTGTGGCAACTGCTGTCTGTCATAAAAGCATAAATATGATTTTAATGAACAAATATGCACCTAGCTGCAGTTCAGAGAGCAACATGTTAATTTTAAATGACACTATTATAAAAAATTGTCCATTTTTTTAGCAAACTGAAGCTTAACTATCACACTTTATTTGCTCTTAACAGGAGCTGAATATCATAAATTAAAGGGTTTTTCTATCTAAGCTAACATTCAGTTCATTCGAACCTCAAACACCCTCATATAGAAGATTATATTCTGGATGGAACCACAACAGGACAATTATCTTGGACAAATTTCCATGTCAGCCAAGTCAAAGATCGAATAGACACAAGGTTGAAGACCTGTGATATCTTCTGAATAATAGTAAGGAATACAAGTATAAAGATTTTATTTTCTTAAAAACAGTCCTAAACATTTTTTCTTTTTAATTGTTCAGCTTTGCTGTCAGTAATTTACTGAACAGGCAATATATAAATATAAGCAAGACTAAAATTTTCATAGCTTGTTTTGAGGATATAGTTTGTGTATGACAAATTACATGTAAATGCGAGTGTGTGAGGAAAGGGAAAAACTAAAAATGCTAATATTTCCACTGTAATTTATATATTCTTTTCATCTGCCTTTTGTAATTAAAAGTTTTTCATTTTCAGTATGGAGCAGATATTTTTTAATGATAAATGAATCAATTTATGAAAACACAATGTAAAAGGAGATTTGTTTTTTATGAAATTATGTTGTTTCCCCCTTTTTTTCCCCTGAAATACTCATGGATGCTGAAAGTTGCAATGAAACTGCTGTTTTCTGACATGTTTCATATGAGTAATTTAAACTACAGCATTGAATAATTACATTAGTTTACTTTCTTTTCTATGTGTCATGTGATTTTAAAAACCCCAAGAGTGAAATGTCTTTGTTTGGGTGGTGTTTACTTTTTCCATATTGAGAAGTTTTTTCCCATTGGACATCTTCTTTTCCTAAAAAAAAAAAAAAATCCAGTTTAACAAATGTTTTCTCTCTCAGCTAAAAAATCTGCATTTTTGGATGTGATCCAGAAAAAAGTAGAATCAATGAAAATCTTTTCATTTGTTTCAGAGGGCTTTGAGTCAAGCTTTTAGCTAAGCAGCTGTTTGGTATTTCTAATCAGAATAAATCACTCTTTTGAATGATATGCATTTTCCTATACTATACAGCTACTGTATATAAACTTTGAATTTAATAGCAACATGTCTTCTTACAGGTGACATCCTGTTTCAGTATATGTGCCTGATCTGAATATAGCTTATAATAGGGATAATTGTTAAATATCATGACTAATTTGACTACAGTAAAAAACAAGGTCATCAAAACAGAGATGCTAAATAATACAATTTCCAGGAAGGAACTAACACTTGTGACATCGCCATCTATTCCTGTAAAAAGCCATGATGAAAATGAAATATCTCAAATACAATCTCAGATGATTTATGTCATATGAACCCTTTAAAATCCTGTCAGAAGAAATCAAAAATGTAATGCCATTTGCAGCCAACAGCTCATAGTTCTATCATTATAAACACAGTTGAGGTTATAAATAGGTGTTTTTACTCAAAGCAAATACTATATGTAAAACAGCAGGTTAACTTTCCTGCCATCAAAAATGGTCCTTATATACAGTAAATCAGGCAGAAATTTTAAAATGGGAGAGTAATACACTCAAAGGGGTAACAGTATCTGCATTCTTTACAGTATATCCTAACAGGACAACCTTCTGTTATCATAGTGCTATTATCATAATTATCAAATAACATTGTTGATCTCAAAATGGTGTGCTGTCCTGAATGGTCCTAAATCTGGCTGGCTCTTGGTGAAATGCTCCATTGGGTAAGAGTATCTATTGGTACTTTTGCTAGCACAAAGTTTTTTCCAGATTAGCATACTGCTAATCTCCAGAAATAGGGGAATGGTTGAGTCTCAGATTATACATATGGCCTCATTCCCATGCAGTTCTTTTGAGATACTGTATTTCTTCCCTTCTGCTCTTGCATATGGGTTGCTTTTCTCTTCCTGTGTCACATTTCTTTAATATCCTCTCCAAATTTTTGGCATGAAATTGCATAGATTTTAAAAAATGCACTGCCGATGTTGCAAGTTTCAGTCTTTTCTCTAATAAAAATACTTCTGACATTATATACTATGCTAATCATCTCTTATACTCAGTGAAATTAATACTGCATTAGTCTCAAGCAATGCTTGCAATTAAGATGGCATGCAGAACATTGTTGTGTCCAGCAAATTATGGCCTGGGAAATAAACTTTCCTTTAATGACATAATAGAGTTAAATAGAAATTTTCTTTCAAAAATCATTGACCAATGCAATTTTAACTCATAAAGGTGATTCTGAAATTCTGAAAGACCTTGCAGAAAATCCATACTTTTTTTTTTAACCTACTTGGTGGTAAATAAGATCATGTAATTCAGCTGAATTAAGAGTGACATTTGACAAAGTTAATGAATGCTAATAAAAGGGCTGACCAAGACCGTCCTGCAGAAGAGGGTTAGAATGTCTATTTGGCTTACAGCTATGATCAGTTTCCCTTCTCTGTCTTATATGTTGGATCACACACAGGATTACGGGATGGCTGAGGCTGGAGGCATTTCTAGAGATATTCTCATCCAAATCTATGCTCAGAGCAGGGTCAGATAGGGCAGGTTGCTCAGGGCTGTGTCCAGTCAAGTTGTGACTATCAGCAAGGATGGAGGCTCCAGTACATCTCTAGGCAGCCTTTCCAGTGGTGGCCCACATTAGAAAAGTGTCCTCTTGGACAGAATTTCCTGTTTCAGATTGTGCCCATTGCCTCTTGTCCTGTTGCTGAGCACTGATGAGAAGAGCCTGACTCTTTCTTACTCCCACAATGGTGTATTAATACACATGAATATTGTCCTCCTGAGTCTTCCCAGCTCTCCCAACCTCTCCTTACACCTCAGATGATCCAGTCCGTTAGTCATCAACAGACTACAGGAAGGGCTGTTTATGATATTTCTTTATAGGATCACCACATATGCTGGCATGCAAATGAGAAAGGGTCAGTCAGTTAAATAATATTTCAGCAATGTCAGAACCAGTCCTGGCAAGACATAAGCATCACTTTATGTCTATTGTTCAAAAATAACATATTTCCAGACTAATATTTATTCCTGTATGCCCTACTTTCAGCAGCAGCTCTTATTTCAGTAACAAAAGATTGGGATGTGTGAGTAGCTCATACTGAAACTTCGTCAAGTGCCAGCTTCTCATCATCACAAGCATCACAGAACACAAGCAGCAAAATCAAACATGCTTGTTGTGAAATGCTAGTGTATTCATCCCAAAACATATTTTTTTCTGTTTGTCTTTTGCTAAGGCTTAGGTCTTTCTGAGTCACTAGGAAAACTGAACCTGGTAGGCATAATTATTGAAATATCTCCTGGCAAAAAAAAAAAAAAAAAAAAAAAAAAAAGGAACTGTGGAATGGAAATCTTTGGCCATGAAAGTGTTGAAAATAACTGAATTTTGAAGAACTGCAGCCTGTGTAGCATAGATGGGGAAGCACTAGCGATAGCAAATTTGGTTTTGGTTAGATGGATAGGAAGGACTGACTCATTTGATGGCAGATTTCAAACCCAGCTTCATGAAGGCTTTTTCGTTTTGATTTTCTGGTCTGTTCCCTTTTTGTTATAACAAGGTAAAAGAACTTAGGGCAGATGGGAACCCACTAGAAAGTGATTAAATGCTTTCTCAGAGTATTCTTCCATCTGTTTCTATTTTTTTATGCACATTGACTTAGTTCACTCTCTTTAAAGGGTAGCCAAATAAGAAGGAACAATTTTTTGAATCTGTTCTTAGAAGGAGATTTTTTTCCCCCTTTGGTCCAAATCCAAAATCTGAAGATACTTTCCTCAACAGCTGCAAGAAATGACATAACTTGAGCATCGCTATTTTTGACTTTTTAAAATAAAAAATTATGAAATATTTTGATTCTTTCCTACATTGAAATATATATTGAGAAAAATATTGATCATGCTGCTGAAACTTATTTTCCTTATAGATTATATATAGAGGATGTTTTGTTTTATGAACTTTTTCCTTGAACTTTTATTTTTCATGCCATGTACGTGCATACGAGCACTAATATACTTATAATATTAATTAAAACTTGTTAAAAAACTCTAAAGAACTTACCAAGAAAATTTGGTATGGATTGCAGGAAAATGCAACAGTACATTGTATCTTGCATGTACAGAGACTAATTACTCAACATTTTTCTAATATTATTAAAGAGAGTAACTATTAAAATGGCTTAAATTTCATTCTTGTATTTATTGGAAATTTCCAAAATGAAAGTCTAAAAGTCCATTAAAACAATCAGAAAAAAAAAAAGGTAACTTTCCAATTTCCTACTGCCATGATTTCATGGTGCATATATATATATATATATATACACTTACACACACATACACATATATTTATATATACATATATACATTTACAAATATACATATATATCTATACATATGTGGCATCATGTCTCTTTTTAGCATGAACAGGTGCCATTCTTTTCTCATTATTTTATCACTACATAGGGGAAAACTTGATTTATAAGAGAAATCAAACACTGAAAATGCAAAAGCTAGGTTTTTTAATACAACTAATGCATTTGATGCTATTTTTAAGGCTGAGTGCACAGGATAGTCTAAAAAGTCAGAATCAATTATATTTAATGAAGCATGTGAATTTATAGGTTTTGTAAAGTCAGTAAGGGGAAATGAAAGTAACACTGTATATTAACCCAACAAATATTCTAGTTTGACCTCTTCTTGTGACTTAAAGTGATATTTAGACAGTCTAAGATTAAGAATACTAAGCCCACCCAAAATCTTTTAAATAATGGGCAAGAGAAGTCCCTGAAAATTCAGCATTTTCTATAAACTGTTCAAAGTGCAAAATACAATATTTTTTTCTGTAAAAATATGTCTGTTGGAAGTGTATGGTTATGTTGGTCATTTTAATCTTTCATTGTCCAATTATTTAAAAATATATAATTATTTAAATATATTCTTTAATACAGAGAAATCAACACCTGTATTTTGTGAGGGGATAGTTCCTGAACAACAGAATTATAATGGGATAACCTAGCTGTAGAATTGAGGGATGTTTTGCTACACATAGACTAGACTTATTACAACGTTCTTTGTTTAGTTATTGTTATTATAGGCTACAAAAAACATAACTGTGGCTATTAATAGATTTTTATTTTCATATGTTCAAATTATTGGGAGCTGGTGCATTGGGTTTGAGCAGCATAGTTTTGGAAGCAGTGGGTGCCATAGCAGTGGTCTGCTACCATGAGAAGCTGCCAGAAGCTTCTCCTGAGTCCAACATCTGGCTCCAAGACAGACCCACAAGTGGCCAAGGCTGAGCTGATCAGTGCTGGTGGTAGGACTTCTGGGATAACAGTTTTGAGAAATGGATTAAAAAACTACTGCACAACAGCATCTGTAAAGAGAAGGGAGTGTAGGGGGGGAAATGGGCCACTGAATCACCGAATCAATATGATTCCAACAGAAGATGTTTATTGTTTACATTGCATGGCAGATATAGATTTTAGGTTTACTGTCCACATGAGCACGCATCTCTGGGTTGGCTAAGCTGCTTTTTCATAAGGCAGGCACACATCTTTCAAGACATCCAATTGGTCAAGCGCCCATCCTCACGTTGTACTTCCTTTATCTTACATTTTTTGCAGACATTTTCTCAAGCTTTCTTCTTATTTTTGATCCTGTGGTTTTCTCAGTAACCTTGATGAATTCCTGAGAGCTCTAACAACAAAACTACAGGTAGTTTGATAATATTACTCACAACCAGTTTGGTTGGTGCATCAGAATGGCCTGTTATAGAAATACATTTCTACAAGGGAGGACATGTGAGATAAAGAACCCTGCAGACAACAAGGTCAGTGAGGGAGAAGGGGCCGGAGGAGCTCCAGGCACCAGAACAGAGATTCCTCTCCAGTCCATGGTGCAGACAGCCCATGGTGAGGCAGCTGAGCACCTGCAGCCCATGGAGCAGAGATCCACCTGAAGCCCCTGCAGGACCCCAGACTGGAGCAGGTGGATGCCTAAAGGAGTCCTTGACCCCATGGGGAGCCTGTGCTGGAGCAGGCTGCTATCACAACCCATGGACTCCTGATAGAGAACCTCATGCTGGAGCAGTAAGAGGTTTTCTGGCAGGACCTGTGACCCCATGAGGGCCCACTGGAACAGTCTGTTTCTGAAGGAGACTGGAACCCCATGTAAGGGACTGAAGCTGGAGCAGTTCATGAAAACCCTAGTTATGGAGGTCTGTCTCCAGTAGGAGAGACCCCATGCTGCAATAGGAGCAAAATGTGAGAAGTGCTCCCACTGAGAATAGAGTAACAAAACCAACCACAGCCTGCGTTCCCTGTCCCCCTGTACCATTTAGAGGTGAGGAGGCAGAGAAAATTGAGAGCAGAGTTAAGCCAGAGTAGAAGAGAAGGGTGGCGGAAGGTAATTTAAGATTTGGTTTTATTTCTCATTAGCTACACAGAATGCAGTAATTAGTTTTGTGCCTTGATTGTGGAGTTCTGTTATATGAAATCAGTTCACATGAAGCATGAGAGTTATACTACTTTAAATGAGAAATAAGACACTAATTATCATAATAGGAGTTGAGTGTGATTTCAGTACATACTGGAATTGGTGCAATTGATGGTCTGTTTATAAAATTTTATCTTCTGAACTCCATGTCTGTTTGGCTTTTGTCAAAAGATGCCTTTAGTTATATAATCTTTACATTTGGGATGTAGTGAAAATGTGGGTGTGATTACAGTGCTGAGTTTTACATTAGCAGTGGACATATATAAATATATATGTCCATTGTCCATGCATATATATGTATGTATGTAAATAATGCCACATCTATTCTGAACACCAGTTCACAATTTTGTCACCTGCCTGGTGCACCATTCCAAGTCTCCCTAGCAACACACCAACTCTTTGCAGTAACAATCCATCTGTCTGTTTTACCAATCCAACTGTTCACAAGAAAACCCAAAATCTTTCCAGGATCAATCAATCTCAGTCTCCTGCCAAGCTATTTTCTCCTCCATGTTAAAATGACACAGGTTCTTATGCAATAAGGTTTTTTTAGGGCCACATCTGTTGTGGTCCACTGGTCTTCAGACAGTCATGGAACTCAAATGTCAGGTAACAAAATTAGGTAACAAAAAGGGACAGAAGAAAACCAATTAAAGTTTGACACCTGTGCTAGAAAAATGAAGAATATTTTTTAGAAATTATATACTCTTACAACGCCTTCAACATTGGGCACATCTCCATATGGGAGTACAACACATAAGTTTGAACTGAAA
This sequence comes from Sinosuthora webbiana, assembly GCA_013397395.1. Lineage (NCBI taxonomy): Eukaryota > Metazoa > Chordata > Aves > Passeriformes > Sylviidae > Sinosuthora > Sinosuthora webbiana. The sequence goes on from VXBN01012213.1 coordinate 90,892, forward strand.
TTGAAAGGAAGATAATTTTCTGCAATCACAGAGCACATTTTACACTAGAAAATATGCAGTATTTCTTTATGTGAGTGCTGAGTACTTCATATATATTGCAAAATTCTAAATGTAATTATCTGTATTCATTTCTCTCTCTTTCCCTAATGCTATGAAAATAACAATTTATGCATGTCATTTACCCTATTTCCAGTCTTAGTTATTCTGTCTTTAAGCTCCAGTGACTCTGTGCTTCCCCGGGTCATTTTTCTTTATTTCACAGTACAGGATCAAAGCATATTTCCAACATATATCTTTGTTTTCTATGGCACCAAAGAATAAGTGAGGCTGGCAGGGAGTTCAGGAACCCTCTGGGCCACCCCACAGCTCAAAGCAGGTCCACATCTGGGGGAGACCAGGCTGTTCACAACATAGTCCAGTTGGGACTTTAAATCCTCCAAGAACAGAGATAGCACACTTTTCAGAGCAACCTAATGTTCTCACAAGATAAAAGTTTCTTCTTCTGTCTGGTCTGAAACTCTCTTGTCACAAGGTACACCTGTTGTTTCTTGCCCTCCAGACAGTCTCCATCCAAGGATTGTCTGGTGTCAGCTTTGGGGTCCATTAGGAGCATTGAATGTGTCCTTTCTCCAGGTTGACCCAGATCCATTCTCTTCCCAAATGGTCAGAACTCCAGCCTCCACCACACCAGTGGACCTCTGCTGAGCTCCTGTTCAGTTTGTCTGTGTCTTGAAAAAAGATAAGAAAACTTAGATGGACTATCTAGATGTTATTTGAGAGGCACCACATAACCATTCTCTCATCCTATAGGCTATGCCATGGTTCATGCAGCCCAGGGGGTTGCTGGCTTCCCTTTCTGCCAGCAATCCCCATGGACTGATGTCCATCTTGGTGTCCACCTCCACCCCAGGGTCTTTCCCACAGAAAGACCTCTACATCTCCACATAGTACTGTGCCATTGCGGAGATGTTTTTTTCCCTGTAACAGGAAAAGTTTCTAGATGTTTAGAGAGTTTGAGATTTGTCTCTGCTGTTTCATAATGCTCCTGGCAGCCCAATTCTTCAGCCTGTTTGGGCCTTGTCCTTGACTGTAATGACTTGTACCCCTAATTTGACATAACCTCCAGAACTGATGAGAGTATTCTCTGTCACCTCCTGCTTGTCATTGGTAGAGATGTTAAAGAGGACAGGTCCTAGTGCAGATGACTAGCGTGGAGACCGTAAAATAAACAGGGAGTCTGGGCGAGAGCAAAATGCAGATCCGATCAATATGATCAATGCTACGTTCTCCCTTTATTCTGTCTGTGATGGCAGGTTTTATACAGTTTTACACAGTTTACATTTACAGGTGTATTCTCATTGGCATACAGCACAGGGAAAAATGCAAACACTTATTGTTGAACAAACTCTTAAGGCAGCTACTGTGTCCATGCTAATTACTGTACTTGCTAACTACTAGAAAACCCTCTGACCCTTGCTAACACCTTAAACTATAATTCTAACTGCGCCACACTCTTGGCACTGAATTTCTACCTGCACCACAAACTCCTACAGGCCTCAGCGATGAGGCCCAGTTTGGGTGATTCAATTACAGTCTATATCTGCTACACAGATGCCTCTGGTAATTCATCTGTCACAGGCATCCAGGTAAAGTATGACCTGTTAATCACCTTCTGAGCCCCATATTTGATCCATTCACTTGTTTAGCCATGCAAATGGTAACACTCCAATGTAAATACCATGAATGACAGTGCCAAAATTTCATTTGAGTCTATGCAAAAAACATCCATTATTGTCCTGTATTCACAAATGTGGTCATTGTCATAGAAGACAACCATGTTAGTTAAGCATAATTTACTCTTGGTAAATCCATGCTGGTGACTTCCAGTCACACATTTAACTTCACATGCCTAGAAATGTGTTCCAAGAGGACTCAGTCCATCATTTTTCCAGAAACTGAAACAAGGCTGACCATCCTGTTGCTGCTAGGGTTAATTTTCTGTCCTTTTTTGAAGGTGGCTGTGACATTTGCCTCTCCAGTGAACACTGACCTCTTTTTCTTTCTCAAAGACCATGAAAAGAAACTGAAACCAAATTGCTATTTTTAAAACTTTTCAAAGCTTGCACATTTGTCCTTGAGTACATATTTTATTTTGCTGAATAGCAATAGAAACAATGAAATTACACATCAAATGTTAAGCCATCTTCTGCAGATGGCTTAACATTTGATTTCAGCTGAAGTTGTATCCATTTTCATGGTACGTAAATTATTCTAGGTATTAATTACAGATATAAAATTTCTGTCTAGAGAATATATCTTGGAAATCTTCAAGAGAATTATTGTGTTGGATTGCTGTCAAGTGTACTGTTAGCTTGTAAGATGTCAATGGAAATTAGAGATGCGTGGACATTAAAATATGAACGATGAACTTAGCCGAGGAATTTTTTAATGATTCCAGATTAGCTTACTTCTCACTCACAGGAAATTCAGGCACTGTTTCAAGTGAACAGTCTAAAGATTATTCATATGAATTAACAGTGTAATCCTGAGTACACAGATTTGCTAATTGTAGTTATGAGACTAGTATTTAAACATGCTTCCTGAGAATTTAGAAACTATTTTAAAATGGTTTCTCTTACTCTAATTACAGCAGTTCATCTAAAGTTTAGTCAATTCATATTCTTTAAGTTACTGCTCTTCTAAAAGAGGTTGACACTATATTTATCTGAAACAATAAAAGTCATGGAAAGAAATCCAATATGACGTATGGTAATAAGTTACTTCCCTGCCTTGTCCCGTGTATATAATTTGTCTTTTAGATCAATGCTTAAATTGGTATGTCTGGATGACTTTTAAATCCCATTCACCTGCACAAGCAGATGGCTTTGCACTGGTTTTTGTAAGCAGAAAAGTTTATTTATTCTTTCTTTTGCTTGTGGTGTCAGCACAAAGTAATTTCTGTTTTATATCTCCATCTCAAAAACCTCAGTATCTGGAAAAGTGGGTAAGAGGAAGTTCATTTCTTGTGCATGAATTTTTGAGGTGCCTGTAGAGATCACTGGCAACACAAGAAAGCTCTAATACAATTCCACCCCTGGTGCTGGATACTGTTATTAAGTGAGGTTTTGCTTTATTTTGCTTTATTGTTGTGTGAAAAACATTTTTATTTATGCTTGTAGCACAAGCATCACATCCTAATGCTTCTACTGGCTTTTAAAAATAGTCATCTCCTTGTAAAATCTTCTGTGAAAATCAGGTCAGCTTTATTTTTGAAGTCCAAATTAGCACTGAGTTGCTGGGGATAATATCCTCCTTGTCCTTTTTACAAGTTTCTCCATACATGCATGTGCACTTCTTCTTTGTATTTCTGTACTTTTTTCGTGTCTAGCATGTTCTTAACAGGAACTAGCATGTTAAACAAAGTGGATCATATGTAATATGTACTGGAATAAAATATAATTTGAATGCAAAAATTAGTAATGCTGAAACTGACTAAAATAATCAAATGATTAATGATGCTATAAGTAGGTCCCTAGATATTCTTGGCATTTTATAACATGGAAGAATTTCAGTCCAGAGAGGTAATCTAATTGTCCTGGTCAGTAAAATCCAGCTCTCAACAGACATCCTTATTCATACAAGTTGCCCTATACATCCTGAATAATTAGATTGTGTAGCGTGGCTTGAACTTCAGCTCCTGGTGAAAGAGCTGACTAGCATATCTTCAGGTCATGTGAAATTAATTTGGGATCTGTAATGTAGTGGAGGTTAGGCTTTGTGCATGATTCACATGTCAGACTGACAACGGGGGATTCACAGGGGTGATGGGGTTGAATGGATGAAAGCACTTCTGTATTACAGACTCACACTTTAAACCTAATTTGGAGAGAGAATTTCACCTTTTCAACTCTTCCCTACATTCAGTCACAAAGCACAATTGCTCAGACTTTATACAAGCCATGGCTCTGGCCCTGCAGTCATAAGCAGAGATGTCACAGTTAGTTGATCTGAAATGTATATAACACCAGGCACTACTTAGGAAAATGTTTAAAAACAAGCAAAACTAAGTGCTGAGTATGCAGAAGTTGGATACCGTGTTAAATTGTTGAGACTAAATGTGTTACAGAGCCTCATGGGAAGCAAACCTAGGAAACAGCTGTAGATCTAATATTGCAGACTCTTCCTCTACCTGGAACACTGCAGAAATAAGTAAACATAAGGAGCGTTTAATTTTCTATCTTTGATTTTACAAGTGAAAATATTTATTCACGTTTTTAATTTTTCATGTTAGTCAAAAAAGGAAAGTGATACCATAGTTACATTCCGGTTCTTTAGCTTGCTTGCATCTACAAAACCATAGGATGTTTTCAGTGTTTCTTATGCCTTTCTCAATTCATTACATACTTTTAAACATTAGAACATGCCAGACAAGAAAAGTTGATGAAAGAAGGAAAATGAAGTTATATTGAGGAGAAAGAAGATATCCATTGACCCAGAAATATAGCCTGATTTTATACACTACAGGAAAAACAGGCATAATAGATTTCCTATCACAGACAAATTCTAAGAGGGAAAGTATCAAAAGAAAATAAAACTCAGGCATAATACTACTGTTATTCCTGTGTGTGATCAGCCCATTTTCTATCTTTCTGATAGAAAAATTGTAAATCAATGCTATAATAATAGTGTCTTCTATTAATATAAATGCATTGTATTTATTTAGTTTTACATAAGAAAAAGCAGTGGATGAAGGAAAGTTTTGTAGTTGGGTTCCATTTCACATCTCATCTTTATAATCAAACTGACTTATCTTGTGTTGTTAGATGGAACACAAATAGATGCTAGAGGACAGAGAAAGAGGAGCTAATTTTGACATAATTTGACAGGAAAGTCTTGTGATATTAAATGAAAGAGTTTGAGTACTTCACCTGAAAAAAATCCAATGAATCTTTTTTTGAATCTTTGATTTCTGCTTGTCCTAATTAGATATAAGTTCAACAAAGTAAATTTTTGTAGATATTTTTAAAATTATAAAACCATTTCATATTATAATAAAAAGGAAGCATTTTGAGCTTGAAAATATGATGCAAATTACTTCACTTAGCCTATAGCAAAACATTCTGCATCAAAGAGCTGTGCTAACTGAAGCAATAGACAATGTTTAAAAAGAAATAATGGATGCAGAAAATAAAGCTTGAATTTTATTTATAACAGTTTTTGGAAACTTAGTTTTATCTGTGGAGTTACATTCTTTTCTTCAAATCCAGATCAAACTTTAGTCTTTGATAATGACAAAATTCATAAACCTACAATCCACAACTCTGGCAGACCTGGAAAAAAAACCAAAACAAACAAAACAAAAAATAAAAACAAAAACAAACAAACAAAAAAAACCACCCAGGAAAAATCAGAAGTTGTCATTTTAGTATGTTCAAATGGATGTAGTGGGCTTACATTTGGAATGGCACATTTTTATAAAAAATTAGAATATTTCCTAAGAGAATCACAAAATCATAGAACAGTTGAAGTTGAAAGGCACTTCTGGAGGTCATCTGGTCCAATTCTTGTGTACAAGCAGGGCTGCCTAGAGCTGATTGTCCAGGACGGTGCTCAGATGCCTTTTGCTTTTGAATATCTCCAAGGAAGGTGATTTCACAACCTCTCAGTGCAACCTGCACCAGTGTTAGGTCACCATCACAATAAAAAAGCATTTTCTAATGTCCACAGGGAATCTGGACATCTCATCCAGTCAGCTGGCACCACTGAAAGGAGCCTGGTTCTGTCCTTCTTGCATCCTCCCTTCAGGAGTTTGCATACATTGATGAGATCCTCCCTGAGCTTTTTTTTCTCCAGGCTGAACTGTCTCAGCTCTCTCAGCCTTTCCTCAAAAGAGAGGTACTCCAGTCCCTGAATCATAATTGTGGCCTTTTCTGGACTGTCTCCAGTATGTCCATGTCTCTCTTGTCCTGAGGAGCTCTGAACTGGACACAGCAGTCCAGGTGTGGCCTCACGAGGGCTGAGCAAAGAGGAAGGATCACTGTCCTCCAGCTGCTGTTGGTTCTTTGTGTAATGTAGCCCAGGATACTGCTCCCCTTCTTCACAGCAAGAACACACTGCTGGGACACGTTCATCTTGTGTCCACCAGGACCCCCAGGGTCTTTTCTGCCAGACTGCTTCACAGTTGCCCCCATCACTGATTCCTGGATTGTTTCTCTGTAGGTGCAGGACTTTCCAACTTCCCTTGTTAACCTTCCTGAGGTTCATGTCAGCCCATTTCTCTTTCTAAAGGAGAACACAGAGACTTCTGCAAAAATGGCTTCCTCACTTGGCTGCCGCTTTTGCCACTGTTGCCTGTGCTATTACTGAGATATTTTAGAATAATCTGCTACAGACACAGGATAGTGGAGTTGTTGTAGCACCCTCTGAAGGTTGATGAGTTGTGATTAGAAATAGGCTCTTACCTTTGCTGCATGTTCTGTCTAACATGGCCATACTGCTTTGGAGTGCACATGATTTCTCAGTCCTGGATTATATTCCTGCACAGTAATTCTATCACTGTCAAATTATAGTATATGCAGATTACCTACAAGGTTATCACCTGTTTCCTGTGTTCATTCAGCTTTCATTCAACTCTCAAACACTAACTCTAGGGAGCAGTTCAATTGTCTCTTTTTACTTTTTCTTAAGAGAAAGAACAAATTAGTATTGTATTTTTAATGTGTTTGTTTTGGGGTTTTTTTATTTTGTTTTGTTAGGTTTTGTTAGGTTTTGTTCGGTTTTGCTTGTTTGTTTTGGTTCCTTTTGTTGTTTGTTTTTCTTTTTTTGGGGGTTTTTTGGAGGGGTTATGTATTATTTTTGTGTATTAAAACTATAAATGATATATGAAAGGTTATGAATATAAGTAGCTATTTAGATTTCAGACCTACAAGAATTTTTGGGGGGTAAGCCAACCTGCTTCTTAAAGGTGTGACAAACGCTTTTGAAGGATTTGGTGCCTCATTTGTATACCTAGTTTCATCTAGTAAACATAATAATCTAATTTTACATATACTTGACAAAAATTGTAAAGGCTATTGGTCCTTTCTAAAATGTTTTTTTTATTACTATTTGCACAGTAACAGGAAAAAGTTTTGCTTATATGCTCTTCCCACTTAGATCAACCAATGTATTTCACAATTTTGTTTACATGACTTAGCCACATTTTCTTGTTCAAACTTCCTTTTTCCAGTTTCCTGTAACTGTTGTCTTTACTCAGTTTTTTGTTTTATTGAATGGCCTTTATTGTAAACTTAGATAACAGCAGTGATTTTAATGGAACTTAAAATTATGGATCATCTTACACTAAACAGAAACGTACAGGACTCTAATGTTGATCTCTCTTTAAAAAGATTTTTATTAATTTATTTCAGCAAAAATAGGATTTCTTGTTTTTTTTTTTTTCAATTCATATTCCAATATTGTTTTATTTATTTATTTTTTTAATTGTGAGGTTTGATGGACAGTCTTCTGAAGATAACTGGCCCCACTAAGAAGAGCTCCTTAATTAATGAGCTCCTAGACACTGTCAGTTAGTTTGAATGAGTTTTGGTTCAGTGTTCCTCCAAAAGCCTGCAAAGACAACCAGGAATTTAGTCTCTGTCCTTCAAACCATATAAGGGTTTTAGGGGAGAGCATTCAGGTAAAGTAATTCTTGGTTTTAAAATAATCCTTTCCAAGCCTGAATGGTTTTTACATTCTTAATGTGCTTCTCTTACAGCCCATATCATAAACTGACCTTTTTTCCATCGTCTTGCTGCTCAGGTAAGAAAGAGAAAAATTCTTTAACAAAACAAAACAAAAACCAAACCAAACCAAAACAAACAAACAAACAAAAAAAACAAACAAAAAAACCAACCAACCAACCAAAACAAAACAAAACAAAACAAAAACAANAAAGTAAATCTAACAAAATGGTGGAGACAGATGTTAATGGTGTCCTAATCCCTTTTTCATATAAGAACTGTAACATGTTTTCCCTTACATAATAATCTAATGCTCCCTTGCAAGTAATTTATTCTGTCCTAAAACCATAAAAGCTTTTGAATGTGATATGTTTCACTGTTTTTTTCACTTAGGAGAGCTAGTGCTCCTAAACAAGTAAGCTCTGGCTGTACTCTGATAGACCTGATAATTTTTCTTTTCTCTTCTTTGCATTAGTCTATGGGTTTGTGTGCTCATAGATAATTCCACCCTTTAAAAAGTATTCTTCCTTGGAGAAAGGTAATGAGATAATTACTGTCTTCAGAGAGTGTGTACAAAAACAGGGGGAAGAGTAGCCATTACCTGAGGTGAACTGTTAGTTCTTTTATGACACACAATGATCAATATTATGATTGCTGAATTTTAGATGCTTTTTAAGATAAAAAGTAGTCATAGACATGAAATACACAGTACTAAATTTTTTAACTAATAAACGATAACAACTGATAAAAAAACTGTCCAGATAAAGTACACTATTTTTTGCCTTCGTGGCAAAAAAGGACCCATATTTTTATTCAGGTACCAGCTTTCAAAGTGAAATTTTGGAACCTTTGGAAATTTTGTAACAAAACATTACACATCCCCCAAGGTGTCAGCCTGAATTCAGTATCAGAAAATCAGTAACTTATTTTTATTTATTAATTTAATTTAATTAGCATTCCTTCTGAAAAAAAAAATAAAGTAATTTTTAAAGGTGAACTTAATCCCCTTTTGGACCAAAGTAAATAACTACCTCTATCTTTATGAAAGTTATAACTATCTATAATTATATTGATTACAATCTGTAATTATCTTTAGAGAGGTTAAGGTTAGGGTTATAAGAAAAGCTACAAAACTGGGTTAAACAGTCAAATTTTTGAAAGAAAAATTGATAATGCAATCCTGTGATGGCTTATGTTTTCTATATTAACAGCCTTTCTAAAATGTAGTCCAGGTTTGCCTACACTGATGTACACTGAATGCAAAGTAATTGCAAACCTGCAAAGAAAGAAACCACCAAAACTGGGTCAGAGTGAACTAAATTTTGACACCTTTAGCCATAGCAAATAGTTACCTACTTCAGAAGTGATTTCGCTTAACCCAACAGACTGCATACCAGTAATATATGCCTATCTACTATGGTGTGTGTCTTATGTAAAGTGCTTCCTAGGCAAAGTGACCACAGATGCTATCTGCTTTGCAGAGGTGAAAACAACTGCAGAAGAGAGAGACATATGCAAATCCAAATGTCCAAAGCAGAAGGCTGCAACACATGTTAGAGGGATTTCTTTTACTTCTGTGAATTTTGGCTCATTTTTAACAAAGAATTAGTATAAATATACTTTGAAAACTATTCTCTTTAAACATTTTTTCTTACAAATTTCAAAAAACACTCTTATGTATATCAGATGACACTTCTGTTTATACTCAAGAATACGTTTCTATTTGTATTCTATCTTCATTGTTTTCTAAGTAACATGATGAAGGCTACTGATGGGTAAATATTCCAAAATCTAGGGAAAGCAGATAACTGAAGCTGCCAGTTAAATCAACTAAAACCTTGATTCAAATACAGGGCAACCTGTTAGAAGATTTCTCTCAAACTTCTCCTAGAACGAAAACTTTAAAAATCCTTTAAAAAATTACTGTAAGCAGAACTTGGTGATATTTCTATCTACTTAATGTTTAAGTTTCATGTGGCATAAATTTTTTAGTACCTTTTCCCTCTCTTTCTTACTTTATATAATTTATTAATAATATACTGCAAATTTTACAAAACTAAATGCATCAAAGACAAGAAACAGAGGAGTCTGGCACAACATCTCCAGGGAATCTGGAACTAAACTCTGGTGGGGCATTTCAAGACTCCCACATTCCCCTCTAGGAAGAAGATTTCTAAAGCAGTAGATTCAAATGCATTCTATTTTAAAACATGTTACTACAGTATTCATTTTAACAGAAATTCTTTTATTTCCAACCCTGTCAAGCTTATCAAATAACAACTGTAAACAGCTGCGTTGTACCAACACCCTTAAACGGAAATCCCATTTCTTGTCCAATATAGGCAACTTTATTAACATTATTTTTCCTCTTGTTTAGCTTCTGCAATGCAATGCCACAGTGAGTTGGAGATAATTGCAGGTCATGATTAAGAGTATTATTCATGATTCCCTCAGAAAGGCTTCAGGTCATTAACAAACAAAAATGAATGATGTCATGGAGAAGATATATAGTATTTTAATTCTTCATTCCAAAGCAATGAAATAACTATGAAGCCCTGTAAGGAGCGTAGACATGTCTTGCAGAAGTAATGCATAAAAAAAAAATGTATATTTAAGTCAGTGTAGTTTACTAATGTTGACACTTCAAGGTCAAAGTTCTTTGGAGTAGGGACAGATCTTGCAAAACATAAACATATGAATAAAAGTAAAAATTTGAATTGAAAACCTAAGAATAAATTTCTAAACTGGGGTACAGAAAACACACATACACTTACAATAAATAGTGAGAAGTTTTGTGTTGGTTCTTTGAGTATTTTGGCACCACATCTAATTTTCTTATTTAATGATCCAAAAATATTTTATTCATTCTATTTCAAGAATATCTGTACTTTTACCATGTTGAATGATATTTTTATGAGTTTCATGAAACATGTTGAAGCCTTAGAAGTTCCCTCAAAATGTCACACAAAGGCTAGGAATGCCTAAGTGGTGTATCTCCTACCAACTAACAGTTAGGTATTTTATTAGCAGAGATAAATACTACCTTTCACATTACATCTTGGCATTCATTTCTCTGACCTTTTCATTGAACGTAATATAAAAAAATTACTTCTCTGGTCAATGAAGATGAACAATTGAGGTGTAAATTTGAAAGTAAAAAAGCCTTTGAGAGGGGCCTCTCTCTCTCCAGTGGCTATAGTGAAGGAGACTGGTGGCCACACTTTTAAAATTCTGTAATTACGTCAGAGGAAGTTCTATCCTTCATATGACAATATGATATATGACCAGTGATACATTCCTAATAATTAAACAAAAAACTTCAAATCTCTGCATCCAAAATAGCATCTGGTATTCGACATAAAAATAAGAAACTTTTCCAGTAAGCACTGCTTGTTATTAGGAGAACAACAATAAAAAGGTGTGTATAAGATTGCCATATGGTAAAGTTCAATGGTTCATGAATTGAGTATGCAAGTTAGTGATGCTTAACTTTGCCTTTGTCATTAGCTGTTCATTAAAGCAACACAATGAGGGAAGAGGAAGACTGTAGAGTAATAAGGTTTGGGGACACCCACCATAGCCCATTACACTTAAAAGTTTAGATAAAAACACATTTTTCCAGAAACACAAAAAAAAATGTAGTACATAGGAATAGCATGGAGGTAATATCAACATGGTTTGTCAAGAGTAAATTATATCTTTTCATATCAAGGCAACAATTTTTGTTTTAGGTAGAGAAGAAACAGTAGTCACATATTTAAAATTTTGGACCTATTCTGTGTAAAGCCTTGTAAGAAAATGAGTGAAATAGAGACGAGTTGCTAATTCCTTTCTGGAAAGGATGTATTGACTAATGCTACTAAAGGTTCTGTCTTAGGTCTCATTTTGCCCAGTCGTTCCTGGGAATTTCATATGACCTAGCTGGTCAAGGAGGAGTAAAGATTTTTTTTTTTTTTTTTTTTTCCCCCAAGCTTATGGGATAATATGATTCCTTTACTTTGGAAGTCAAACTTTGTGAGTCATATTTCTTACTTGTTGCTTATGATGAAAACAGAGTTGTGCATCTTGCCCAAATATAACTTAACTGGTGAAGAAAAGTCTTCAAATTTTAACCTGTGCCGATGAGGTGATCTATCTGTTCGGTTAAAGCTGGATTGTTAAACCCAGGGAAGATAAACATTTTGTGGTATCTTGTATCTATTACTATGGAGTCATGTTTTCCTTCCACTATATTGGAATATGTGATAACCTCCTTTTAAATGTTATTTTGGAGGAAAGGAGTCTCCTTTTGGCTCCACTTTAGCAAAGGCTACTACTGAATATTGAACATAAACACAGATTAAAATGGAAAAAACAGGAAATTTCCTTTTTTGGACTTAGTCCTACCCATATTTATGTTGGTAATAGGGACTTTGATAGTAGTAAAAGTAGACCCATTGTTTGTTATTTCTGAAGATAATTTAATGGGGGCATTGTACAATTGAAAGCAACTGATGCTGCGGCAGTAGCACAAAAAAAAAAAAAACACAAAAAACAAACAAACAAACAAACAAACAACCCCACCAAAATCCATACTTTCAATCCTGGCATAAAGTTCGCTTTTACAAGCCCATGCAGTACTTCTACAGGTTTATAAGGAATCACACAAACAGATCTAACGTTAGACTTTATTTCAAACTAAGAAGAAATTTCTTCTCTTTTAGTTAAAAAAAGTCTTTATTGCATTCTTTTTATGCATTCTCTGAAAATAAGCAATATAACTCCAGAGTTTTATGGCAACATGACGTGTTTCAGAAAAGGAATCCTAATTTTTGCTATCCAGTAATTTAAAATGTCTGCTGAGAAATTGCTGCTCTCTCTTACAGGTGTGAAAATGTCACTGAAGATTTTAGTTCTGATAGGTAGCTCTATCAAGTGTTAACAAAACTTTCTTAAGTATAGTATTGTGTTTGAGCAAACAATTAGAATATAGAAAACTCATAGAACAGTCTATTTTGTTCTCTTTCTAGTACATTTCCCTAATTTCACAGAATCTGCATTGTACTGACTAACTAAATGTGATCAACTAAACAGAATAAAGTATAAGATTAAAATGTTCTTTGTGATCAAGCTGACTGAGTGTAAAGACAGCAAATTGTTGTGTTACAATAAGCATCCAAAAAGCACATATGGCCACGAATTTGCAACCAAGCAACTAAGTGCCTAAGATACAGGCAGGTACTACAAGGCATCAATCTCTCTTGTGATTTCATTTACTCACTTTGCAAATCTACACATTTAAGTAAATCTGAAAAGGATAAGAAACTTAGGACTTACCAAAAGTTTATTTTGCTATTGCATTTATGTTACTGTACCTTAATGATCATTAATATTATTCTTTAGAAGCTATTTATTTCCAGTTAGAATGAAATCCATAAACCATAATACTGTTTTCTGCTGAATAAATATTGACAAATTATGAATATGTAGATAGTTATATGATTTTCTACTAAAGGGAAGTAAACTTCTCCATTAATTGCAAACAGTATAAATGCTTTTTGCTTTATTATGTTACTTAGCATTTAAAGACTTCTCCTTTGTAATCCAATAGCTGTTTGAAAACAAAACAGAATAAGTTAGTTTTATTTTGTCACTTCTTCGCTTTACATCAAAAGTTTAAAACAACTGGGTGAAAGACTGTCTCTGCAGGATGTATTTATGATGCTGATTTTTTATATTTTTATCTCTTTTCACATCACTAAGAAAAAAGATTTAAAAACTAAAAAAAATTTCGAAGAAACATCTGTAAATGTACAAGCAGGTTGTTTATTGGTGCTGTAACAGTAGAAAAGTTCTATGCGCAGCAAATTTTGAGGCAATAAAAACCTGAAAGAGAATCAAGTCTTAGGTATAAGTAGAGCTCAAAACCTACAGCAGTGTTGAAAGTGGAATGCAAAACGTTATCCTGAAAGTTGATTTTGCATGTTTAATTGTATTCTATCATATTCTAAGTATTCCCAGGAAAGTCTTCTTGGACTTCTCGAAGCAAAACATAAATCTTTACAATAGCTTGGCTCAAAAATCAATATTATATGAGCCTAATTGTTTCATATTAAGAAAATACTGGCATAAAAATATAAAGTACTTCATTTGTCAAAATCTGAGGCATGTGTTTTCTTGACTAAAAATGACTACTTATAGTGTCATGTGTCTCCAGTAGAAGAAAGCTATCTCCTTGATCACTACGCAGCTGATAGAGAACACATTTTAAAGCTTCTTTAATTGATTTCTTTTTGGTTAGTTTTGGCTACTATTTTAAAAAGTAGGAGGAAACAACAAGGCTATTGTCTTTGTGAAAATAGTGACAGCTTCAATATTTTACAAAAACAGAAGTCACAGAGCAATGCTTTGCTTTGTCTATGACAAGCTCAGCAAACTGCTCCTTTCCTGAGGAAATAAAATATGAAAAACTAATGATAATCATTAAATATCATCCTTCCATCTTTTAAAATAGAACTCCAAGTATCCCTTAGAATGATTTTGGGGGTTGTTGTTGTTGTTGTTTGTTTGTTTGTTTGTTTTGTCTTTTGGGTGTTTTAGGTTTTTTGTTTGTTTGTTTGGGGTTTTTGGGGGTTTTTTGGCTTTTTTTTTTGTTTGTTTGTTTTTTTGTTTAAATCAACAAGGAAGAAATTATATTTATATATTGAAATGGTAATGGCTTAAAATTGCCACAGATTTTTGCAATTGTTTAAGCATATAGAACTCTGAATATGGTGAATGATCTTCAGAGATACATGTGTGGGCTTTGTATCTCTAGGGATTAAACACCTCTATTGAGTTCAAGCTCTGAAATGCTGTATATTTCTAAAAGAAAATTAAAGAAAAGTATCATCAGTGCTAATAGCTGAGCATGAAAACGTCTTTCTGTACCAAGGTCAATTTTCTTTTCTAATCAGATATTAACATATTCATTCATACTCTCTTGAAATCCCTTGTCCCTCAGGGACTGCAAGATAGGCTTAGTGACCCTTAATTATGGTCACGGAGAAAAAAGTCATTAATGAGATAGTGCCCTTTGGCTCACATAAAGAGCAAAAAAAGAAGCAGAAAATCCTCAAACCCACAACAAAATGACAAAAAAAGAGGAAACAAACAAACAAACAAAACACCCTAAACAAAGAAATAAACAAAAATGCCTCCAAACCTCTCCATATGCAATTAATTTTAACTCAACATTTGAAATATTTGGGAATATATATATATGACTCTAGAAAAGCAGTTTTCCTCCCCAAGCTCTGTTTTGTTCTGATTTTGGCTTTTTGAAGATCAAGGAATGATGTGATTTAAGGCAGCAGGGAAAAAGACACATTGTGGTGACCCCAAACAAGTGCTGGGAAGTAACACAAGAACTGTACTGGGGCCATAAATTTCTGCATTCTAGCAGAATTTGAGAGACAATTGGATAGTCTATGAACTAACAAGGAGTAGAATAATTTGTAGATTAAATATTATCCTCAGTGAAAGGGAAAAGGGGATGAAAAAATAACACACATGTTACTATTGCTATGAAAACTAATTTTTTTAATTTCTGGTTTACACAGATTGTTCCCATTTAAAAGTGTTCATGAGGTTTGCATTACAACAGAAGACATCACAGTCTGTCTATGAGTGGCCATTTTCAGGTCATATTTCCAGGGTATTTTGCATTGTCAGTTGATTGTAGAATCATAGAATCATAGAATCATAGAATGGTTTAAGTTGGAAAGGATCTCAAAGATCATCTGTTTCCAATATGCTGTCATGGACAGGGATATCTTCCATAAGACCACTTGCTCAGACCCCCATCCAGCCTGGTCTTGAACTCCCAGGAATGAGACATGCATAACTTCTCTGGGCATCTTGTTGCAGTGCCTCACCACCTTCATGGTAAAGAATTTTTTCCTAATATCTAATTTAAACCTATCCTCCTTCAGTTCAAAGATATTCTCCCTTGTCCTGTCACTACATGCCCTTGTAAATAGTCCCTCTCCTTCTTTCTTGTAGGCTTCCTTCAGGTACCGGAAAGCTGCAACTAGATCACCACAAAGCCTTCTCTTTTCCAGGCTCAATAAATCCAGTTACTTTACATTTCCTTGAGGGGGGGATGTTCCATCTCTCTGATATTCTTGGTGGCCCCCTTTGGGCTTGCTCCAAATGGTCAATGTCCTTTGTTGGGGACCCCAGAGCTGGATACAGCACTCCAGGTGGGGTGTCACAAGAGTGAAGTAGGGGGCTAGAAATCCCTCCCTCATCATGCTGGCCAGGCTGCTTTGGAGGCAGCCCAGGGTACAATTGGCTTTCTGGGATTCAAGTATACATTGCTAGGTCATGTCCAGCCTCTCATCCACCATCCCCCCCAAGTCCTTCTCAGCTGCTCTTCATCTATCCATCTCCCAGACTGTGTTGAAAACACAGTTGTCCTGACTCTGGTGCAGCACCTTACACTTGTTTTTTCAAACCTCATGATGTTCCCGTGGACCCACTTCTCAAGCTTGTCCACCTCTCTCTTGATCAGATCCTTCAGTTGTGTCAACCACATGAGTTGAGTTGGTGTCGTCTACAAATTTACTGAGGGTGCGCTTCATCCCTTTGTCTATTTCATTAATTAAGATGAAAAGACACAATTCAGTGTGGGCCAGTACCTGTATATTAACTCTATTACTGTCTAATTGCAATGATAGGATTATTCTCAAATCTATTATGCAAAACAGGCAATAATGTATTTTATACATTTGTGTATTTTATACCTTTTTTAATATGTTTGTATAAACATGCACACAAAATATAAGGACACAAGGACTTGTGTATAAGGACTCTGTTTTATTTTTGCAGAGTATTCACCAGTCATTTAAAACTTTCTCAAATTTGGGCATTAGTAAATTACTACAACTGGCTATAAAATGATGTTTGTTGAGTAGAAATTCTATGGATTTTTTCCCAACATTTTTTACATGGAAATTTAACGTCCATACAAGTGCAGCTTGACATATATATTATGCCTGTTATCATAATTTAGAGTATTCTAATATAATGAAAACCTGAATAATAAAGGCATCTATTTAAACATGCAGCTGCTGTGGACCAGTGGGCACAGTACTGAGAGGATAAGATATTGCAGGCAGCACAACAACACTCTTGGTTCTTTCTGAAGGATTCTGTTCCAACTGCTGTTAAAGCCTGAGTAAGCAGTTTTAATTTCTCTTGACCGTAAGCAGTTGTTTCTCATGGGACAACATGTTTCCAGGGGCCTTTAAGGGAGGCCATTGATTGATCAAGGCAGGCCTTCTTATGATTAGCAAAAGAGAAAACTAAAGTTCTCAAGAAGAAAAGAGTTGTAAACATTTGAGTCAATGTTTTAGTGAGTAAATAAAAACAAGTGAAATTTGGGGAATAAAACAATTCAACAATTTATCAAGATTTTCCTCATCAGTGACAATTTTACTTTTGCCAGGGCACATGTTCAAGCTGTTGTGATGGTTTCAGTCATCTGGGATGAGCCATTCTCAGTCATCCAGTTTCAAGACTGGCAATTAAACTCCTTGATCCTGCAGGATGCTTCAAGTGAATCATGGTATAATGGGGTATACTTTTTTTTTTGAATGTGTATATATTTGCTTATACAGACAGGCCATAATGATGAACTTGGCTAAATAACTATGTAAGGAGAAAATAAAACTGAAAAACTCCTGAAAGAGACAGTTTCATACCAGATATATTGTTTTTAAAATTTAAGAACACATGACTCTACAGATCATTCAAGAACTATTTCTTTTCAGTTATTACAAAATATGAAGCAAATCAATAATAAAAAGAGATACAGTCAATTAGGTTGAATACATTCTAATTCTTTTGCATTCGAGAAAATAGTGGAGGGAGAGAATTATTTATACGGGCATTTGTAACTTGTTGAAATGTGTATTTTCTTATAATGTACCTATGCACTGGATCTGATAAGAATTGTCTTGAAGGACAGAAGAAGCTCTGGAATCTAAACTCTTTTAGAAATATGGCCTGTCAAAAATTAACTTGAATGTGTATCTGGAATTGAAGGAACACATACTTTTGAATAATTTTTTTGTTTTTCTCTTACTCTAGTAAAGTTTTTCTAAACTGTAATAGGAACTATGCTTATAGTTCTAGGGTTTGCTTCTATCTTAACCTCTAACTTAACCTTTCTATCACCTCATAAATGTTTGTATAAATCAGCTCAGAGAGGAGTAAGAAAAATAGACATCTATAGCAAATGAACTATACAACTTTCTTCTTCTACAACTGATATTTTCATGCTCGTGTTCCAAGCTTTAATGCTGATGAGCAACAAACCAAAATCTTGCATAGTAAAACTGAAAACACATTTCATAAGAAAGTAGAAAAAAACTATCAAGTATTTTGGATGTTACAGAGCTGGCTCATGAGTCTTGAATATCAATAAATTGGATTCAACAAAGCAATTCTGACTGGTTTTCTAATTTTCAGAAGTTTATAGAATAATGCTTCAGCAGTTTTTCTGTTCTTCCTAATTAAACAAGCAAAGAAAAGCACTCCCAAGATTAAAATGCGTACAGAACTCAAGAGAAATTTAATTTAAAACAACTTTACAGGAGGGACATAAAAGTAGTTTACTGTCTTAGCTTAAATAAAATTGTATACAAAGAAGAATACTACCAAGAGTAGGAGAAATGAAAATTGCATATACAAGACATGAGTGTGTACCAGTTTGTGTTGCTCTCAGAAGCTAAGGGAGTGAATACAGTTGGGAAATGTAAGAAGGATGACAACAAACTCCCTTCCTAATTTTGGCTGCTCTCACAATGACATGCAGAAAGTCTCTGAACAAACAGCTCTTCATTCTTTCTTTCTCTTCCCATGTCCAAATGTAAAATTATCTTTCCCTAAAACAATTATCTCAGAAAAGTTCACATTTAAAGTACAAACAGGGTATGCATGACGGGATGTATCATGGCTGGTGTGGAATAAACACTAGCAGATCAGGTGAGCACCAGAAGAAGTCATTACATTGACTGAGAGGTAGATATAACATTAAGGGTTAAATAAATGAATGAGTTGGGCTACCATGAAAATGTTTCTTTGGATGATCCTATTTCTTTTCAGAAAATAATGAATATGTAATACCAAATGATTTTCCAAACAGTATTTTCCTTTTTGTTGATTACCAATTAAAAAGTTACTAGAAGAAAAATCTACAAAATATAGTCCACACTCTTTTGGTGGTGGCATGTCTTTTTAATATAATATTGTCTTGCAAAAAAGGCTGAGATAAAAACTAAAATGCTTGTGAGTAATTTTTTTGTTTGTTTGTTTGTTTTGTTTTGTTTTGGTTTTGGTTTTGGTTTTGGTTTTGGTTTTGGTTTTGGTTTTGGTTTGTTTTGTTTTGTTTTTTTCTGGCAACATAGCGCACCATATCAGAACCTTTAACCACACAAAATATGCTCAAATTCCAACACAATTTTTCTCTCTCTGAAACATTTCCAGTTTAAAATGAAATTTTAAATAGAAAGAGGTAGGCAACAAGAGTTAGCCTAATGTGTCACTAAGCCAGGGGTGTAAAAGTAACTCACCTGGAACATTGGAGACCTTAGTTTGTCTTTCTGCTCTGTATGATTTTGAAGAGTAATTTTGAACCCTCATCTTTTATATTCAAGGTAACTTCCATTATTGGTAAAGTGGAAAGTTAGTCTTTTTCTCTGACCTAATGAATATTCATCTGTATAAACAAAGTAGAAAAGCCTCAGTAAGAATGAATGAAAGAGAGAGAAACTTTGGTTATTCATATGTATTATACCCATTACAGGGGCCAGAAATTCTAAATTAAATTTGACATTCACTCGTTCTGCCAAAAGGGAATCACAAAAATTGCCAATTGCAAATACACAAAAAAGAATAGTAAACATTGATAAAATTACATGTTTTAAAGACTGTGAATGTAAGAATGGTTTGTTTAAGTAATATCTTGAGTAGACAGAATTCGTATTTTCCATCAAATGCATTCTTCTGTAGTCCTTATGCCCCCTCCCACGTCTTTCCTGTTAATTTAAATGCTGCTTGTGCTGCTGCTGACACCTCATTCCAGCTTCAGGATCGCCCTTCAAGAGTGCCAGCATACATTTCCACAGTGTATGTTACAGCCAGTCATTAGTCTTATAACATTTAGGTACAAAATAAAAATTGCAGTCTTTGTGAATCGCACAAATAAAACTTCTTGTGACTGTCAGGGCATAAATCCCTGATGTTTTACAAGCTGCTCTTGCATGTCTCTGTTTCTGTTTTGTATGTCTGAATCTAAATTACTTTTATTACTATTCGGTTTGATTTAACCTTTCTTGAAGAGTTATCATACCCATTTTAAGGAGGAAATACTGTGATCCATACGCAGCAGAGTTATGGTAAAAAACTGCAAAAATGAAAAACTAGTGTCATAAGTGAAAGTTTCAATGTCTCATTCCTTAATGTCAAAAAAAAAAAAAAAAGTACTCCACTTGGATTTGAGTTTCTTCGTAAAATGTCTGCTAATTTTAGGTGACAATGTGAAGTAATGAAGAAGAGGAAGCCACGAAGCCACTTGATTGAAGAACTTTTAATTTATGCTTTCAAAGCATACTGATATACTGATGTTGTAACATGGAAACAAAGAAATATTCTTAATGTTTATCCATAGTAAACATATCAAAATGCATAAATTTAATGTTAGAAAATCAGTACTTGATTATAAAATCTCCTGTATTATGACTCAAATGAATTTTTGCTCCTGTTGTGTCTTAGTTTCTGGCATTGAGAAGCACAATCTTGCTACTATTGTCTTGCTACTATTTTTTTTACCATAAAATCAGTGGCTTTCCACTACCATGTCATATCTGTATTCACGGAGCAATACTTGTTGCCATTAAAATTCTAATGGTTTTTATATTTTTAATTTGCATTATATTATTTAATATACCCATTAGTGCAGCTCTTCTTTAAGAGTCAACCAGAAAAAAGTGCACAACATAAGAGGAGAGGATACAGGACTATAAATTGTTCCAGGTTAGTTGTCAGTATTTAAGTCAGAAAACTTGAAAGAAGCTATTTGTAGTCCTTTGCATCTTGGCAAATGAGTTTTAAGTAGGTCAGATGGGTTCTCAGTATTAGGGAGTCTGTGTAATATGGTTTAACTGGCTATAGAGGGGGTGTGATTCATCCTAAATTCCACATGGCTTACAAATACAACTCCATTTTTTTTTTCTGTGAGAGTCACTGTAAAAATAAGTTATTTAAAGAATACTTAATAAGAGTTATATGTTATGTTTTTCTGTATTGTCTTATATCAACTTCTCCATATTAAAGAATAATAATTCTGTCTACTAATGATGTCCCTTTTATGGATTGAATTAATAATCCATCAATTATAAGAGCATAAAAGGAAGTCTCTCATTTAAGACCATATAAAATATAATAAAGGGATTTTTTTCTCAATATCTGTATCAATATTTAGAATTCATGAGTATACAGATGTGCCTGTGTGTATGAAGCAGCCACAAACAAAAAGCAGGATATGTGGGGAAATCAGAAATTTTGTTTACACTTGCCTGAAGAGCAGCATATTTTTTAAGCTAATTGGCAATTTGTGGTGCATTTAAAGAGCAGGAATGAACATTAGGAATAAGCTGGGAAGAGGCATAGATACTTCAAAATAAAAAAAATAATTTTGTTAAGAAGATGTTAAATATTGAAATTATCCATAATATGATGGTACTAGAGTAATATATAATGTGATTTTTTTTCTGTGCAATTTTTCTTATTTCAGTGGTGCTAAATATTTAACTTGACTTTTTTTTTAATATATTTTTAAAAGGGATTATTGCAAAGGGAGATGAGACAAATCTTAAGGGAATATATATGACTCCCTGCCCAGCTGGAAAGGAGAGGTAGATATCATCTCTGTGGGTAAGCTCACACAGAATGACATAGCTGAAGAAGGAAAGCAATGCCTCTGGGGATAACAATCCATATGGAATGTCTGCACAGTTATTATATTTGGGTTTTAATCAATTTTTGCCTAATAACTGGTTGTGTCTCAAGTGGCTGTGGGCTTCATGTTGGAAACATTAACTCAGCAAGGGAACCCAAAGTTCCCCTGGCCCAAGGCTCTATATCCAACAGTCGAGAACCACAGCCTAGGCAGAGGAACATAGACCAAGCTCACTGTGATTTTCCTCTTATACATTTCTCCCACCAGCAGTCAATCAAATATCTATGCAATTCCTAAGCACCCGGACACCTGCAGTCCTGCAGGACTTACTGTACTCTTCAGCCCCTTAACAGTGTTTTATCACAAGTCACAGTGAGTTTGTAGTTTATAAATGTGCTATAAGTTTTTTGCTTAAGTTAAGCTTGACAGATTGGTTCCTCTACGCTGGAGAATGTTTATAATTTTCAAGGTTTTTGCATGTAGAATTACTACACAGATCTTGCCTTACTGTAGAGAGTAGCAACTTCTTTGTAATCAATGCTAGGAATTTAAAGAGTTTCTATAATTTTATTTAGATATAATCTCACTCACTACTGAAATCAGCATTCATGTGGAAGTTTGAAATGTGTAACAAAACTATACTTCTGAGCAATATATTTTTTTAAATAATTTACAGAAAAGTTTTGGGATATCAAACCATGCAGTAGGTCAAAATAAATATTAGATCTGTAGGTGAATAACAAGGTGATTTCTAGGCTCTGGGCTGACTTAAACTGCAACTGAACCAGATCTAGGAAATGACAGGAGAGGAGAAGAGAGGAGAAGAGAGGAGAAGAGAGGAGAGGAACCTGCAAGAAATTAATGAAATCTGTAACAGAAAAGGATGTGGGTGCTCCTTTTTGGAGTGCAGAGCCTCTGAGAACCAGCAGGGACTAGTTCAACCCTTTCTATAAAACCACATAATGACAAGATTAGGTAATCTTAGGTGATTGTGCTAGGCTTAATTAACTCTGGGTATGGGTCCAGCAAAACTGACACCAAAGTGGTAAAACCAATTGTTGGCACATTGTTTTGGGGAAAAAATTGGGGCAGAGAAAGGAAAGTAGAAGAGTGGCAAAATGAAGGGTCAAGAAAAGGGGATAAATTATGCAAATCAAGCTATAAGTAAAATCCTGGGGTACCCACTGGGAAAGTCCTGCTCTTGACCCATCCTGTGGAAATCATGGCCACAAACTCAACCTGTTACTGTGACCATATGTTTCCAGTCAGGAACACATTTTTCCAGTTAAGAGGACAAAAGGGGAAAGGATGCGTTCTCTAAACAGTAAAGGAGCACTTGGTGTAACCAGTGTTGGATTTTCTATCCAGTCTGGTGGAAGTGTCTTCTCAATCTCTTTCGAACAATGAATCAGGTGAGTTTTCTACAATGCACAAGCCAATATTTTCTGGTGGGTCTCAGCTTTTTGTCAATGATATTTATGCAAACTGATGAATTTCCAGAAATTAAAAAAAAAGTGTTCTGTGCAGCCAAAGCATTTCAGCAGTAATCCACCTTTGTATCATTTAAAATTATATTGAGATTCCCCTCAGGGTTTTTGAAACTCACACTCTTTTGATATCTTTTTTGTTTAGATTTTTCACATTGCGGAAAAGACATAATGAAATAAGAGGAGTCTCAGCATCTTGAATTGGATTCCCATTATTTGCATCATCATTTACAAATGGTCACTGGACTTGAGTTGCAACTTTAATAATTCACATTATTTAAGTACATTGCACAACTTCAGAAAGACAATGGCCAACTCATATCATTAAATATGAAACTGAAGACAAAGTGAAGAAGAAATGAGACGGGATAGTGCCGAAAGATGGTGAAGAGGAAAGTTGATTTAAGTTATAAAATGCAGGTCAGTGAAGTTAAGAAGATGTTTTCTGGAGCTTCATGGTAGATTATAAATATTAGTACTCTATTAGTTTCTTGAGTAGTTTTCATTAATAAAAATCTCCTTTGAACTTAATTCTTATCCAAATGTACCATTCACCATGTCAACTACTTTTGGGAAAGATTTTTGGTAGTTTTATTATTTGTTAAAAATACTGCAACCAGTTACAGTGATAAGGTTTTCAGAATGTTTACATATCTTGTCTCAAAAAGTGTGTTGCAAAATACAACTCATCTGTATGTAAAATCATTAGCAAACTGTATACTGTTTTGACTTGGCTTTCTTTTTACTTTTTTTTNTTTTTGCCTTTTCTTTGCAACAGAGTGTATATTTGAATTATAGTCTATGTTAGCTGAGAAGTAATTTAACTGCCAGTTAATTTCCTATTTAATATTGTAATGATGCAATGAATATTTAATTGCAGGAATTCATTAAAAGATTTTTTAAAAAGCTTTTTTGAAAAAGTATTTATAGCTGAGGGGAGAGGTGTTTTTTCCCAATCTTAAAAAACAAAGTTGACTCTTAGTCAAATTGGAGAAATATCCTGAGGTTCCTTACAGGCTTACACCCAACCCTTGTGACTTCCCATGATCTTACCTTAAAAGCTGTTACAGATTTTCAAAATAAAGTAAGTGAGAAGTGGAAGAGTTGTTAGTGCAGCTCCTAAATAAAACTAGATAGGTGTTTACCATATTTAGGTGGGTTACCTAAGAGACTGGTTTCCAAGAATTGTACTTAACAGCAAAATAAAATGAGACTGGGATTTCTTGCACTGTTAAAAATAAGAATCATATTGATGAATAACCAAAGTGACACAGCAACAATGACAACAATAATAATGATGATAAAGATGATGATGTTGTTGATGATGTTGATAGTACTAATGTAATAATAAAGTGTTTCTGAAACAAATCTCCAAACCTTGTATACTTCCTTTCATCTGGAAATTGCCACAAAATTACAGTACTGTTTTCCCTTGACTCTAGAGAATAGAGGAAAGGTCTGGAACTAGCTATCTTCTCCAGTAAGGTGCCGAAAGGAAGAGACATGCTGCATGAGAACCATCGGTGTGGAACTGGAGAAGGTGGCTGGAAGGAGACTAGGTGAGATGCTCATCCAAATATCTGAAGGGAGTCCTGTCTCAGAGCAGTATTCTCCCAAAATACAGTCATAATTTGTAATTTTCATTTTAGACAGCAGCTTTTGCTAAAGAAGAAAATCCTAGTAATATTAAATCACTTGAAGAGTAGGAAATTAAAGAGATCTATGTCCTCCACCCACAATTTTTAAGCACCACCGATTTCCTGTTCAAAGTTTTAGTGATAATGCTTACCAAGATCAAGACTTTTTTTTGGTCTTAGAACTGTCAAAGTTTCACATGTCATCACTTACTGCAGAGCCTGCATCTCAGAAAGAATGCAGTTCTAGCTTCAGAGATGCTTTGTGATTACAGTTAACTTCCTGGAGGAGAGCATATTTACCACAGATAGACTTATCCCTCTATCATAGTACATTCAAAACAAAACTCAGACAAGTCAATCTGTTAACTACGGCAAAATTAGAACATTACAGAAGGAAGAAATTAATCAGGTAAAGATCTCTCAAAGTGATCATGAAATTATGTTTTATAACCAAGAGTGGAAATAGATCAAAAAGGAAAATTAATGCCTCAGTCATTTTAACACAACATTTGTAAATAGATACCTGCACATTTTACAAAGGTGACTCAAAGGTGACTGAGTGTTATTTAGCATCAAATAGGCAAAAAAATGAAACAAAAGCTAGACTGCAATTTCCTCTTTCTAAATGTCTTTAAAAGGAATAAAAACTGTTATCTTGCATATCAGTCCTCAGATACTCTTTAAATAAGCATTACTTAGGAAATCTGAACAACAGTTTGTAGTCATGGAGATGTCCACCTGAAGCCTGTGTAAGCTCAAGCCCACAGTGTTTTTATCACCCTTGAATTCCAATAAATTCAAAACATAAAGGAACTGGATGCATTTTGTTGGCCATTTATGTGCTTCCATTCATTAGACACCAGTGTACTTACTGCTTTTGTAGGCAGAAGCATAACACTATGAAGAAAAGAAGTAGCTTTTACCCTACGTGTAACTTCATCAACAACTTCATCTTGTAGGGTTTTCTATATTTTCAGCTTAGAATTTATGTTTCTTTTTCTCTCACATAATTTCCTGCAGTGCTTTTATGTTGGATGATAGTCAGGATCCCTTCTGGGAGGACATAATTCCAACTATGAGAAAACAGAGCAATTATTCCTGCAGGCAATAAGAACCAGATGATGTCAGATTTCAGTCCTTCTACTATCTCAGTCTTCAGGCTTTCTTCCAGCATTTTTTGTGCCCTAACATATGTTATGTATTGTGTACTAGGAACATGGTGTCACAAAGGCCTGTAGCCATTTAACCAGCTAGAAACTCTTCCAAGTGCTTTGAAGTGTGGACACAAGTCAATGCCCAGGAAATTTTACAGGCCACAGGTTTTTCTCAAAAGGAGATTGAACCCTAACCTCCTGCACTGTGAGGAAAGAAACCTTAGCCATAAGGATCATTTATATACTGGTATTTATTATGCAGAGACATTATGTGACAATTTAGAAAGAATAATGATAACCAAATGTTTCTTTTTTAACGTATTCTTGTCATTATTATCATTATTGACATTCTGATATGATCTGTCAACAAATAAAAAATGAATAATGATACAGTGAAAGAGTAAAAGCATTTCAACTGCTGTAGATAACGCAGTAAACAGTGTCTTGGAAACAGAGAACTTCTATAGTAAAGGAGAGGATAAATATCCTGCAGAGATGTCATTCTCCTCTACTACTCATCTTCACCTACCACCTTTACAAAGGTGTCACGAGCAGAAAGATGATATCTAAAGTCTTTCCACAATGACATTGTTTGATTTGTTAGTCAGAGGAACACATGTGAGGATAGGAGCAGGTCATGCACTGCTTTCAAGTTATGCTGTTTAATGCAAGATCAGGGGGCTAATTATTTTAGTATTATCTTCCATTATTCAGGCATGGCTAAGGCTCTGAACTCGGTATATAGATATTGCTTAGGGATAATACAAAGCAATTATGGCTGTAGCTTTCTCTCTCATAAACATAGCACAAAATCATATTCAAGAGGGTGTTAATTATACAGAATTAAAGCCCATAATCACAGCAACAGGACTATCTAAAGCATGTGCTTTCAGTCTCAAAGGACCTTGTATAACCCTACATAATTCACAGGCAACTTGGAAGCACTTTGAGACAGGAATATGTGAGTAATCCACTGTCCATGACAACCAAAGCCTTCAAAGTTCATGGGAAGAAAGCTGGAGATGGTGCCTGTTGTTTAAATAACATAGTATGGAGACACTTATACACAGATATCTTCTCACCGATGATCTTAGCAGGAGCTGTGACTTTCATCTGTGTTTGAATGTATCTTCTTCGCCTGGGTAAAAAAAAAAAAAAAAAAAAAAAAAAAAAAAAAAAAAAAA
>VXBN01012213.1:118109-156100 GCA_013397395.1 Sinosuthora webbiana
AAAAAAAGTAAAAGGATTTAAATATATTTTTCACTTGAATGTAAGGTGTGGTTAAATACATTTTTTGGATGTATCAGAGCTACTCTGCAAAGTTTTGCATCCAGTATTTTCCTCACAACCTGCTGGTTGCTAAGCTTTGAATCATGGTATTGTTGCTGATACTGTTCTGTGTTTTAAACCACATATTATGATAGAATCTGTGTCTCAGCATACCAGTGAACTGGTAGGCTAAATGAGAGCTCAATGGCTTTTCCTTGTTATGCAGTCCAAAGCACACGAAAATCATAGACTTCTAAAGTGCAATTATTCCTCCTAAGTTCGAAGTTCACACTCACACAGTGGGATGCACAATAAAAGAAAATATGTATGTTCATTACCATTATCATATGATCATGTAGAGTCTCCATGTTTGCTAAGTGACCTTAAAAGCTTCATGAATGCCAGAGGGGTGCTGAGAAGTTGAAGATGTCTGTGAAGTTCAGAACTATTTTTGGGCCTGCATCTCACTGCCCAATGCTTGAGAGTCCTGACAAAAGTATTTTGGTTTCAGCTCTGCAAAAACATTCATACATATATTATTTTTAGTGCAAGTTACCTACCGCAAATGATGGGGTTTAGATCAGCACTAAAAAAACCAAATCAAACCAAACCAAACCAAATCAAACCAAATCAAATCAAATCAAATCAAACCTAAGTTTAAATAATCTAAGCTAAACTAAACAACAAAAACAAAACCCAACCAGAAACAAAACAACCAAAAACCACTAGAAAAACAGAGAAATGCCTTGGACAGATTGCAGTGCAGATGCAATATTGTAACTCAAGTTGTTTAAATAGCCTGGTTTTTCCATTGACAGAATGAGAGAAACTACCCTGAAATTGCTTAACTTTTGACAAAATGTATTACTCTTTGCAAAGAGGGGTTTAAAAATTTCTTGATATTTTATGGCTTTGTTAGTTGTCCTTAAGTTCTAAGTTTCAGAATTGTATTTATTCCATTACATTTGAATGAAAGTAGAATGTCCATCTTTTACTCTTGCTTTCTTGTATTTCCTTTTTCTCCGGGCCTTTTCATTAAATTCACATATAATTCAGGAAGTCATAATTTGGTTAATGGAGAGCTTACACTACTTGATGAATAAACTTCAGACTGTAAATTTAATCTATCTGTAGTCATAACCTAAGGAACAATAAAAAGAGTGGTCAGGTTCTGATACAGGATACAGGGGAGTGTGGTACACAGACAGATCTGTTTTCTGGATTCACAGAAAACAGATCATTTGTACCTGGATACAAAATTTCAAAATTTTTACTGTACTTGGCTACATAATATGTACTTTCTACAGCAACATGGTTGGATGTAGTACTATCCACAAGGATACTTATATCCACTTTTAGGAAACTGCATCTGTGAGAATTTTAGATCTTGAAGCTGTAATTACTTCTTTCATTCCCATCACCTCCATTTTTTGATGCTATCTGTTGAATTCTAAAGGGTCAGTAACAGACTGATTTTTTTTCCTAAATTTCAAATAGCACAACAGAGCAGTGCTAAAGGAAATTCTTCATCTATATGAGGTTGCATTGCAACTTGGAACTATCCATGAAAGAAAAAGATAAAGAATAGCTGTCAGCTATTCAGCCAGGGCAGTGCTTGTTTTCCTACACCTAGCCACTCTTTTTGCTGCGCTATTCTCATTAATGAAAAAAAAAAAATAGAAAGAAAAAACAAAAACGTTAATCATATCTGAATGGTTGATAAAACCTGCAAAGCTGTGGATAAAACAAGAGAACTGGAAAGATGCTGATTCCCTGGATTACTGTGATCAGGCATTAAATGGCTTTTATTCTGACTGCCCACCTAACATTTTGGTTGTTAAAATACAAAATTATAATTGCCTTTTCTCTGGTAAATTGCCTGGATTGTGCACAAGCTATTTTGCTTATTCTATTTATAAACTGAGCCTTTTGACATATTTGATGATTCAGTTTTTTAATACTAGGTATAGATGCTAAATAAAGTTCCCTAGGAGAAATTAAACTAGGGAGTTTGTATTTTATCATGCTTATATATTTATGCCTATATATTTACAGGCAGAAATGACTGTATTTAAAAATATCACTTTTACTTGCCATTTTACTTTCAGGATACAAGGATCAATTAATATGCAAAATTATTTGTTGTATATGATGGGGCTTGTAAATAATATGTGCTTTGTTTTTTTAACACAAAAAAGACATGAACAATAAATCCTAAATCTTTTATTATCATATAATTTAAGTGCTTCTGACACAGATGTTTTTATTTATAATTGAAAATTTAATTTAGCTTCAGATTTCCCAAGAGAATGTACACAATATTCAAACACTTGGAAAAAGACAAGTTATGTTTTAAAGTGATTATAAAAGAGAAGCATAAGCAATTAAAATACCCAAAACTTTGTTAAATTGTTTATGGTTCTTTTAGACCTCTAATTGATCGCTGGCTCTCATTTAATGGTGCAACTTACTTATTAAGCAGAGGATTCCTTCTTTCATGTTGAATAAAGATTCTAAAATGATATAGCAAATATAATTTGACTACAATACATTCAATTGCTCATATTGTACTTTTATTTAATTTAGCATCTTAATCCTGTTAGAGAGTTCTAATCAATGCTGTTTCCTTTTGTATGACATAAGCTTCTTTCACTTTATGTTGAGGCTAGTAAAATCAACATTAAGCCCTTCTGAATGGGAAGCTACCTTTTCTAACTCTTATTGATATTATTTCCATAAATATCTCGTCTTTTGTTCTTAAATTGGACTGCAAAACAGAAGCAGTGTGGCCAGCAGGTTGAGGAAGGTGATTCTGTTTTCATGAGACCCTGGTTGGAGTGCTGCATCCAACTCTGGCCTCCTCAGCACAGGAAAGATGTGGGAGCAAGTTCACTAGAGAGCCATGAAAATTATTAGAGAGCTGGAAAACCTCTCCTCTGAAAAAAGACTGAGCTGGGGTTGCTCATCCTGGAGAAGAGAAGGCTCTGCAGAGATCATGCTGCAGGCTTTCCATATATAGGGGGCTTAAGTGGAAGCAGTTTTTTTACAGGGACAAAGGTTTTATGGAAAATGGAAAAGACAGTAGGGTTTTATGAGGTATAAGGAAGATATATTTTTTATGATGAGGATGATGAGACACTGAACTAAGTTGCATAGAGAAATGGTGCACACTCCATCCCTCAAAGTGTTCAAGGTCATTGTTGTATGGGTCTTTGAGCAACATGGTTTAGCGAAAGATATCTCTGCTCTTAGAACAGGGGTTGTACTATATGATCTTTGAAGTCCCCTTCCAATCCAAACCATTCTATGATTCAATAATCCAGTTCATTATTTCCTTGGGATTGTGCATGAAATGTCACAGAAACTCTTTTCACCTTCACCTAATTAGTGAACTATGAACTAATATAAAGCTGATGTCATCTTCCACTTCCGTCTTGGCGACTTGCAGCAATCCTCAAAATGACATGTGTGTTGCAATTCTTATTAAATAACTGCCTTTGTGGCATACTGGATTGTATGCCAATACTGAACAGCTGCAAAATGCCAAAGGACAATTACATACTTAAGAATAAAATTCACAAAAGCTGCAAGTTACAAAGGCAAACTCTTACAGAAAATTCTGCTATAAGTTTTCAGTTAAAGGCAGAGGAAGGGTTTAGTTATGTTCATAATTCTTAACAATTTTCTCCAACTGCTGGACCAGGAGTGTTAATATCTTTACCTCTATTTGACCTCCATATAGACCATTAAGGTACCTATATAATTCATAGTTCTTTTTCTAATCTTTTAATTATTGTTATGCTAACATCACAGAGAGGAAAATTAAAGGTATTCTTTTGTTGATTTGTTGCTCTTGATTTTCATAATTCACAATCGTTTACAATTTAAGAACTTATGAACTCCAGTTCTTTTTAGGTATTATTCACTCAACTTGCTTCATTTCTTTTCCATTTCATGTATTTCTAAAGCAGTTGTTAATAAAACATGGACAGAGCCCTGATGAAATGTAATCAGCATTCACCACTTAGGATTGAAGATCTACTTTACTTATTATACAGAAAAGCATATTTTCCATTATAGTTGGAAGAGATTCTGTTTCAGTCTTTTCTTTTGAAGATAGGATTTCATAGGAAGCCATTTTGAATATTTCCCTGCACTCAGGTTCTCCTTGAATTTTGGTTTGAACGCCATTACCACAATATCTCTTGGCAATATGGCCCGTGGGCCGAAGAGCTGAGAAATTGTCCCATGTGTAATTAGTACTGAAGCTCGTCAAGGGTTTTGAATACTAATATTAAGATCATTAAGTATCACTACAATCAAGTAAACCATCAGGAGCTGAACAAAGCATTATTTTGAAATGTTTCCATAAGTTGTTTCTGTTTAATCACAGGTCATTATGTGAAGTAATCCAAAGATTTTGCACAGTTTATACAAATGATAAACTAAAGATATGTATTTCAATACAGACTGAAATAATGGTAATCATTTTGAAGGAGGGGACTGGCAAGTGGTTAACCACTTCTAATCAAAACTGGAAAATTGTCTAGGATAATCCAAGACAGCAAAGGAAACCTTTGTAATTTTATTACTATTCTGTTCTAAAGAACATCACTATCCCAGAGCCTTTTATTAAACTGACAATCAGAGGAAGTAGATATTTGAAGAAAATGCTCTTTGATTACTGATACTCAGTTAGTGTGTAATTATGAAGACTTTTATCTCAAAGATTCCTTCAATTCTTTCAAAGGTGCTTTCTTTCAAAGATTTTTCAGTTTAAGCTTTGAAAGATGAGGGTTTTGAAAGTTCATAGATCATACACTGAATGAAATAAATTGCAGAGTAGAGGTTCTATTTCAGTTACTTCCAAAACATTATAATGTACAAAAGGAAAAAAGAAAACAACCCGACAAAANNNNTGTTATATATATATTTATATAAAGAAAATAGAGGTACTAATACCTAAGGAGGTTCTTGCAGGTCAAAAACATTACCCTGTTTTTCCAGGTACATCAAGGGGTCTATTAATTGCCCCCCCAAGTTTTGAATTGCTAAGTAATTTTTTTAATTACAGGCAATAAGAGTTAACTGTCTAGATAAACTCATTAAGACAGGATGAAGTGAGGTCTTCCTGAGAAAATTCAGTGAAGACATAAGGACATTCAGGAAGATCCTGAAGAATTGTAAAGAGTTTTAGCAGACAAGAGTTACAAAAAAATGTAAGAGTGGTGATATTTTACAGCATATAGAAAATAACTGTGTCCCACACTTGCTGGAGACAAACAAGTCTTAGACATTTAAACCAGAAAATATCTTTAGTGCCCTCCCTTTCTGTGATAAATTTAAGACACTGCATTTTTTTCATTCATAATACTGACAATCTTCCTCATTTTCCTGTGATGAACTCATGACTGGATTGACATATCTGCCACGGCAAAAAATCGTAGATGACAAGAATATTTCAGTAAATTCTATTTAACAGACTTCAGTCTTTTTATGGTGGTGCTAATGAGTCAAACAACGTTTTGTTTAGCTGCCAGTGATGTTTGCATTACAAGTTTCTGAGAGGAAAAAAATGTAATTTTTTTGTTTGATATCACTTAGAATAAGGTTGGATCTGGAATGGAGAACAGCTCCCACCTTCTGCTCGCTAAGGGCAGATATTTAGCAATCTAAATGGCTGCTAACAGTCATGCAGCTGATTGGGAAAAAAATGACAGTCTAATCACACACTTGACTGCATGCTGAACTTTTTTTCTGACAGAACATTCGTCTCTGAACCAGGAACAAGGTGGCAAATGTACTTCTGATGCCAGTCTCCTAAATACATTTATATCTAATTTGTATCAAGGATATATTTCTGATTATGTCTTTAGTCCATCGACTGCAGTTGTACATTTTGGTGCTTTTTCACCTTAATTAAATTAGGATTCTTTTAAATTTGATAAAGTATCTTCCAATCTAACAACATACAGTTCCAACCTCGGAGTAGTACTAGATACAGTTCTTGAGTGTGTGCATAACAGTGCATAACAATGCATGGCCAAATATTCCTTAAAATATCTGTGTATGTATACATGGTGTATTGAAAATAAAACATTTTTTTAGGGAAGGGAAATATTTTTAGTAGAAAATTTCCCATTTCTAGAATCCAAAAAGAAAAAATTAATGGCAATATTGAGCATAATAACAAATTAATAAATGTCAGCATCCACAGTATTGGATGCTTTTGGAGCCGTAAACCCTCTGCTAAAATTCATAACTCTTCTGAGAATCTCACCCTATTTTGAACCTTCAGAGTTCCCAATTACAACTCTCATGAGGGAGATATGCCCTAAATGAAGCAGTGCCTTTGTTTCTTTAAAAAATTTTAAATCTGCCTCATAATTTCTACTTAATGCATTTTAGAAGACTTAATGGAATAAGTCTTCTACTTAATGTATTTTATAACTAGCAATTGAGCATTTCCTGTTAAGTTTTTTACACACATTGTTTTGAAATTTCAAGAACTTTTAGAAAGTTCTCATTTCTGACGAGCAACAGATGTCAACTCATGTCTTTTGTTCCTTGGTAGGACTATCAGTTCCACCCTACATCCTCCTGGGACACAGAAATCCTCCCTCAAAGCATGCATACAGGGTGGATGCCAACTGAAATGTCTATATTTTGTTCTTGTTCTCTATTCCTATACTATAGGATTTTTTTTGTTTTTTCTTCATCCCTCACTCCCTACCCCCTACCCTTCACCACCAACCCCCTCCATTACTTAGGATGCAGCTGTTGCAGTCAGTGCTCTGTATTGGCCCTCTGAACTTCTTTCCTAAGCAATCAAAACTGATTTACAGTCTGTCACGGCACGTAAATAGTCAGAGGTGTATGGTTTTGTACTTGGTTAACACTGAATTTTACCTACTAAACATCTTTAGATATGGCTATCCTAAACCAGAGTGCAGATTTCCTCTGTTGTTTCATTTGCTGTGGTGTTCCTTTTTTGCTGTTCTTTTCCACATAAGGTAGGGCTTATTATGTATTATGAACTGTCTTAGTTCCAGGTTGTCATGGTTTGACACTGGCCAAACACCAGGCACCCACAAAAGTTGCTCACTCACCATCCTCACAGCTGGGCAGAGGAGAGAAAAATTTACTGAAGGCTTCATGGGTTAAGGACTGGGAGAAAACACTCCAAGGGCAAAGCAGGCTTGGCTTAGGAGTACAAAGGGAATTTATTACTAAAAAAATCAGAGGACGATAATGAGCAGTAAAAAAAGCCCTTAAAAACACCTTTCCCCCCACCCCCAGCCTCTCCCTCTTTCCCACTGACAGTGCAGGGAGACAGGGCATGGGGGTTTTGGTCAGTCCATCAGATTTTCTTCTGCTGCTCAGGAGAGGAGTCCTTCCCCTGTAGGCCGTGGGTCCCTCCCTCAGTTCTCTGCAAACTTCCCCAACATGGTTCCATCTCACAAGCAGCAGTCCTCCCCAAAACTGTGCCAACACGAATTCCTCCCGGGGGCAAACAGTCCTCCCAAAACTGCTGTGGTGCGGGTCACTCTTCCATGTGATGCAGTCCTCCAAGGACAGGCTGCTCCAGCCTGGAAGCAAGGGTCCTCTCTCTCCACCGGGTCTCCCATAGGATCTCCAGGCATCCACCTGCTCTGGCATGGGCACCTCCCTCCACGGCCTGCAGGTGGATCTCTGCATTCCCTTTGGATTTCAACAGGTGGTGGGTGGATCTCTGTATCCCCAGTGGATCCCTATGGGCTGTGGGTGATCTCGTGCCTCCCCCTTGGATCCCCATGAGCTGTGGGTGGATCTCTGCATCCCCCTGGATCCCCACAGGCTGCAGGGTCACAGCTGCTTCACCATGGTCTCACCATGGCCTGAACAGGAATCTCGGCTCACTTAGCTGTTCATAAGACTGTTAAAGGAAAAAAAAAATTCTCTGTAAGTTACCAGCCAAGAGGAGGCAAGAAATAAAAACAAACCCAAAATCCAGAATCCATTCCAGACTGAAGTGGGTTAACACCTAAAAAGATTTAGAACTTATTATGTGGGACAAGAGGAAAGTGCATTTTGGATTGAGTAAATCTTATTATGGAATGTTTAAGGGAAGGGACAAAGGCAGGGAAAAGGAGGGAACAAGGTGGATAAGGGAGGAACAAATGGAAAAAGAGAGGGAAAATGGGATAAAAGGCTCCAGATGTGCATAAACTTGTTCTGGACAGTACATCTGCATCTGGTCAGTGTACTCACTTAGTCTCACTTATCAAATTCTAGTCTTACCTTTCTTCTTTGTGGCTGCCCTGTCCATTCTGGGCATGTGTCAACATATTTGAACCTTGACATACACAGCAAGAAAGAAGGTCTGAGCTCCAGTTGCTGGAGTAGGACCATGAAATACCTTTGCATTTCATGGAAGAGATATACTGGGGGTAAGGTACTAGATGAACTGCGCATCAAAGACCAGCTACCAGAGAAATACGTCTGTGTCTAAGAGAGGACTTCATTCCTTACCATCTGGAGAAGAAAAGCAAGACCACAGAATCCATCTTGTTTCTGTTTATGTAGATGCCTGTAAAATATTCTGTTCTCTGCCTCTGTCAGCTTTGTGGTCAGCTGTGCTATTGCTCTGTGTGTGTGTGTGTTTGTGTGTGTTAGACTGGGCTCACTGTTGCTGCTCAGTGGATTTGGGCACATGGAACTACAACATTTGGCCAACAATCAGTGAACCTTCCTTTGCCCTCAGCCTCATAGCAGTTTGCAACCTCTAAGATTTTCAACAGTGTTGCATTAATAATTATTATACACAAAATAAAAAGCTTCACTAAAAAAAAGTAAATTAAAACATAAATTGCTGTTTTGCAAGGCTAAATTCTTTCACAGTGTTATTTAATATGTTATTATTAATATATTATTAAAGAAGAGGAAGAAATACTAAAAATCATAAAATGTTTTAAAATTACTGTGATGTTTCACTATTAATTTGGTCAAATGGCAAAAATAAAGGTAGCAGGTTACACTAACAGCATGGTTACTTGTGGAGATTGGAAGAGTATAGGAAGGAGACACTAAAGTGAGAGTTAGCCAGGGAAATGCAAAACAGTAAGAAAGAGATAACAAAAAGAGAGAGATGTAAAATGCAAGAGAGTCTACAAAGTTAACTGCGATAGTGAAAAACATTATAGCATACATATTCAAGAAGCTGCAGCAGAGACATCAGCCAAAAAAAAGCCCATGGAACTCTGGGTTACAAATGAGGAGTAACACAACAGCTGAAGCACCACAAAGAAAAGAGGGTTCCTCTC
The DNA here is from genome assembly GCA_013397395.1 of Sinosuthora webbiana. Taxonomy (NCBI): domain Eukaryota; kingdom Metazoa; phylum Chordata; class Aves; order Passeriformes; family Sylviidae; genus Sinosuthora; species Sinosuthora webbiana. Next base: position 127,451 of record VXBN01012213.1, read on the forward strand.
TGTACTGAGCAAAACATCCAATGAAAAGAAAATTGGCCAGCTATATACATATACAAAATACTACCAAGAAATTGAACTAAATTCAGAGGGTGGAAAAAAGAAATCTGCAATATTAACCATATATGATCTTCCTTTTATCACTTATTCAGAACAGTATTTTTTCCATAACCATATTGTCAAATATCTATTTCCCATATACCCTGTTATTTCCAAGACATGAGGAAAGAAACGGATTATTTCAACGTTAAATAATCTTGACTGCAAAACATATGATCTTGTTTATAGGTAACTCTAGACATAAAAAGGTAGTTTCCCTGTCTCATCATATTTCTAAACTACCCTGGTAAAAATAATGTATTTTCTATTATTATGATTGTTATATTCTTCTATATGGGCAAGGATTTTACAGTATATATATATAAGGGATAAAAATGATAGGAAGTGTCATAAGAAATTCCCTTAGATAATATGTAGAGAATGTGGATGACCCATCCCTGGGAGTGTTCAAGGCCAGGTTGGATCAGGCTGTGGGTACTCTGGTGTAATGGAAGATGTCCCTGCCTACAGCAGGGATTTTGAATTAGATGATCTTTAAACTCTTTAAATCCAAGCCATTCTATGATTCTATGACAAGAAAGAGGAAACAATAATGTGAGGATTTGTGAAGTTTGAATGGAGTGTCAGTGGGACTATGCAAAACTTCGGAGGGAGCATGTGGAGGAAGGGGATGGGGAAGAACAACGGGATGTGGGACAGACAGGGCTGTGTGTAAGAGGGTCTAGCTGTGCGCAGACTCTGGCCAGCCAGCAGGCTAGTCTGACCCAGCCCTAAGCCTCACATCCCCAGGCTGGTCTGTCTTCTCCTTCAGTCCTGTGTTACCTCTCCTCACCCAGCGTCCCTTGCCAGTGCAGTAGGGATGAGAGGCCAGCTGCTGGGCAAAGTGTGGGTGGATTTGAGCTCAGAGACCAGCATCAGTTGAAGGTGCAGGTACCCCGGGCAAGGGGCATCAACAGCCTGCAGTGAGCACGGGGAGTGAGGGTTCTGCAGCGGCAGCTGGGGAAGGGCAGCCTGGGGCTGGAGGGAGTGTCTGCATCATCTCAGGAACTCTTGGGTGGGGGTGTCCATATGTGTTAATTGCTGCAAAGTCCATGCTAGATCTGCTGATGAGCAGGGGTGCCAGATCTGGGTGTGAGCACCAGGCAGGCACACAAACGAGCCACTTGCAGAATCCCTCAGAAGAAATTGTGATGGTAGCTGTTTCCTTATTATTAGTTGTATCTCTTTTCATTACCTTTGAAAATTATCATTTGAAGGAGTAGGAGAAAAAAACTTAGTCTATATAAAACATTAATTCTAGCACTTCAGGGGAATTTGTTCGTCCCTTTGTTTTTCTTTAAGTTATTTATTATACGATTTATTAGGTTATATTCCAAATATTTTTAGCACTAGTTGATTTCAAAAACTCAAATGCATTATTAATTTTGATTTTCCATTTCCTCAGGTAATTTTAGATATTTCAAAGCCAGTAACCATCTTAATTTATTCCCAATGTCCCATCAGCTAGAATATTTTTCTAACATTACCTTACTCAAATACTAGCCTTTTACAGAGTAGTTAATTAAAATTTCCATCCAAAAAATAAAAAATAAAAAATAAAAAAAAATCAAAACAGGAGCCCAAAGACCATTCAACTTTATCTTAGAACAACTATAAAATTTCTCTGCATTTGCCAAGTGTTGGCAGCAATTACATCCTAATCTTGCATTGTTTGAGTAAATCCCTTGAATTCTCTGACTGAGCCTTTGCCCACATGAATCTATTCAATAGCTGAGGTACTGAGAATTACAGTTTAATAGATTGCTCAAAATATCCACATTTCAAGTAAAAATAAATAAAACTTTGATCTGATGAATTATTTCTTTCCGAAGTTTTCACATTTCAGTAAAGAAACATGTCTAAAGCCATATCTGTTTTCAACCTGGCACAGATCCCAAAACCAGAACTCCACAGATGTAATTGCTTTGTATATTTGCTATTCTGACATTTGCTTCTACAAAGAACTATAACAGGAAACTAGAATATATGTGTATTCTAGTAAAAACTAGAAAAAATAGTAAAAATAGTAAAAATAGTAAAAATAGTGACAACTATTTTTGTTACTAGATCAAACAGGCCTGGGTGCTTTTTGTCCAGCTCTTATTTCTCAGTCTATTCTTTCTGCAAATGTTCATAGAGGTCTTGATTCCCACACATGCACACATGTAAATAACTGTAATTATATTAGTGTAAATAAAGATCTTGTGCTTACCTAAGATTTTCTTTGTCAATGTACTTACTGTTTTGAGGAAAAAATGGCGGCCTTAGAATGCAAGATTTTGATCCAGAGGTGCATGAGATCTGACATACAGGGAAGATTGCTATTCAGTATTTTTGATCAAAGTAGGTTTCTGTCTCATAGCTGGATTAAAAATCCAATTATCTATCTTTGCTTTCTGAATTTATCTCAGAAAAAAATCAAGATGAATACATAGATACCTTGAATCTGGAACAGGATAGATGAACAAACTTATTTTAACAGGCTTATGTCTGTGTCAATAAAACTGTTAAATGCATCTGAAATAGTTTTGTAGTGAAGAACTGTGAAAACTGGGTTTTTTAATTGCTGTCATTAGATTTCTAAAAAATTAGACAGTCTCCTTAAACTTACTTAAAAGACAACATCATGAACTAAAAATTATTAAAGGAAAAATTTTGCAAGAATATATGCACATATTTTATACAATGATAAGAATAGATTCCTGAAAGTGGTAATTTCTTTCTGCTAAGTATTAAGGCAGCCTATGATGATTAACATATATACAGCATGTTTAACCTCCCAGGTTAGGATTACATTTTCAAAGGAAATTTTGGGCATTTTAGCTTTTAGCATATTGTCCTAAACTATTTATTACAATTGCTGTATCCTCTAGTATTCACATTCTTTATTTCCATGAACTCTATTTTTTAAATGGTTTTCTTATTCAAAACTCCTAAATTTAGTAACCAAAGCACACATTTTTTATTGTTTGGAAAAAACCTTAGTATAAAAAACATATAAAATGTTATATTTAGTAGACTTTCCTTCAGTAAACTTCTTTAAATAACATCTGTTCAGCAACCATTTCAAGGCATAAATTACTCCTCTCCTTTTCATTCTCAAAAATAACTTCAATAAAACTACTTCATTTCTTGTGAACCTAGAGGTATGTAAAGCTCATAACGTATTTACATTTCATTCCATTCATGTAATTAAAATGTTAGTAAAATCTCACTCAAAACAATCTGTCAGAAAAAGAAACACTGATTTAATTTTCATGGACTACTCCATAAGCTGCTAATCTTCCATTTTAACAATAAAATAAAGAATATTCATTAGAAGGCTGAAACATTGCTAGATTTATCCATCCACAAAAAAGCTGAAGCACCTCCTGATGTCCATTTTAATAAGCTTTCCTATATGGCCTTTTGTTTTCCTTCCTTTATTATAATATCACATATTTTGAGGTACAACTAAGTAGGCTACCTAGTAACAATGATATTGATAGCAGAAATACATAAAGAAAATAAATATTGAGCTTGAGGCATTATGGTTTGATGTGTTTTCTTTAACAAAAAAAAAAAAGGTGAAGAATTTACCAGACTGCTCTTGGTTTTCCTGGTTGGTTGGTTTTGGAGTGTTTTTTGTTTGTTTGTTTGTTGTTTTTCTGTTTGTTTGTTTTTGTTTTTTGTTTTCTTTTAGTTTTTTTTTCTGGGCTTTTTGTTTTCTCCTGGATTCAAAATTGTTCAAGTGAAGTTGTTGATTTCCAGATGTAGGATTTTCATCTCCCAGAGGCTTTAAAGATGACCACATGGCTAATTAAAACAAGGATAGGAAGTTAAAAAAGAAACAGAGTTTGCTGTTAATAAGCAGTATACCAGGCTAAACAGAGGACAATGATGTGGAAAAGAAGGAAATAAAAGAGACAAGGTCATCAGATACAGAGAGTGACTTTACAACTCTCACAGCAGATTCCAGTCTTAAAGTGAGGAAAATGTCAAGTTAACACTTCAGCTTCATAATATAAATAATTCACTAAAGTAAAAAATGTAAAATTGTTAAACAAAGTAATTTTATTTTTTTCTATGCAGTTTTATACTTCATGGGTTTGGTCTCTATCGACTCATGTCAAGAGTAAAGAATATTTAGATTTGGTTCCTAGTCTCGGGATGGACATCTTCCTGTTTGTTCTTTGTATAAACTCTCTTACAACTGCAGGAGGAATATTGTAATCAGAAATACTTAAATGTGGGAAGTTATCCTCATGTTTGGGCTGAAGACTTCAGGATAGTTTGTGTCTAGAAGCAGCACTAAATGAAGGCTCTAGGTGCAGTGGTTAGTTTCTGTTCAGAATCAATATTGGGATTTTGTTGCTTAGCTTTTTCAGTCAGCATTTAGGATCAAGAAGTTTAAACCAAGAAAAGTAGCTCAAAATGCACCCAGCAAAAGGCTGTGACAAACAGGAAATTCTTTATTGCTTTCAAAAAAGGAAAATTCAGGTAGCAATCCAGCTGCTTTATCTTTCAAGGAAAAGTAATATCCTTATTTATGTGTGGCATAAATGACATATTTTCTTTTCTGGGTGAAAAATTGTGGGGAAATATTTTGGCTTCCTGGGTTCAGAGATGGGAATCAGTGTTAGGATTATCTTTCAACATTTTTAGGGACCATACTGAAAAAAAAAAAAAAAAAGATAATTCTTTATAAGCAAAAAAATCCAGTACAAATTGGAGGACACTTGTGACAGAAATACCACTCTTAAAAAATGCATTTTTCAGCTAATTTCTGAAAGCAACTCAGATTCTGTCTGCTGATACTGGTGTTTGAGTAGTTAATCTCTGCAGCAGTAAATCATAACTTAGACTATTTGTAAGAAAATGGTCATTTGACCCTGTACTATGCTTTTTAATTGAACTTTACAATTCAGTGCTCACTCATTTTCCATTGTAAAATTTGGGTGCATAGAAGAAAACAAATTTTGTCCTTGAAAGCACATATTATTCCTTCTATGTAAATGTTGTGCAGGGCTCCTGCTATTCTTAGCTTATTTTTCAGGGAGTTGTGGTAAGAACCAACAAAGTGTGGACTTTTCTGAGAGTGTGGACATGAAGACCTTCACTTTTCTGACTCTCTAGATATAAAACAGATTTCACTTCAGAAAAAAAGATAGCTGTTTTTTTTTTCTGCATTGCCATTGTTTTCTTGCATTTATTCTTGCATTCTACAATTTTTTTTTTCTTCACCTTGACAGTGGCAAAATAAATAAAAAAGCCTTTTTCACTACTGATTATCATCAAAAATATTCCAAGAGAGAATTTGTTTCATAGGCATACCAACCAAATTAGTAAGTTAATCCTGTACAAGATTTGTTTTTTCTGTAAGTTTTGAAAGCAAAACAAACTTGATATATTTTAAAGCTTCTTGTAATTTGCATGCTGGGTCCAGCATCTCTATTTTTACTTTTTCCTAAGCTCTGCAAGAGTTTTCATCACACCCGGAACCAATCATTCTTAAAAGCATGACAAAGGGTTGATTTCTTGCTTTTCTACTTTTCCCTTTAAACCTTTTTAAAGCATTTTTTTATGATCTGCCATCCATATTCATAACTCATTTAGTACCTCTTCCTGTACAATAAAGTATTTACCCCCCATCCAGTGGAAAATGGAAATGGAAACCTCCATTTTCCCATGAAAGAAAAGGGAAACCCCTTCACATTCTATTTTCCTTACCAGCGACTGAAGACTGTAATTCCTTGGCCAAGAATGACTGAGCTCCATTTCACAGAATCATGTAGGTTGGAAGTGACTGGTCTCCAAGCACTGTCCTTGATTGCTGAGATTGCCACCCTTTGAAGAGGACAGCTTTCCAGTGTCATTACCCAGAGCACTCACCTCTGAGTGGCCCACTCCATGTCCCATGAACTTTTATATGGCTTGTGTCTTGTGATGTATGACTCGTAATTGCTTAAGGACTCCTTATCTGGCAATAAATTAAGCCAATTTCCCCAGGTCAGATCTGTTTTGCCAGTGACAGTAACTGCTGAGTGATTTCCCCCTGTCCTTATCTCAAGCCACCAGCCATTCGTTACATTTTCTCTCCCCTGTTCAGCTGAGGAGGGGAGTGATGGAGTGGCTTTGGTGGACACCTGGTGTCCAGCCAGGGTCATCCCATCACAGATTACATGTCCTTCAGCTTTAGCTTCTCTATATTTGTCCCCAGGAGGCCTTCTGGAGTTATGTGTTTCTTTCCTTCATCTTTTTATATCATCTAGCAGTTACCCTTAAATTTTGTTCATTTAAGAACAAAAGGATAGGATAGGATTTCTCTATAGAAAAGTGGTGAATTCTCTGAAGAACTAGATCTTCAGCTATTTCTATATAAATACACAGTGGGAGATTTTATTTTGTGTTGGGAGAGGAAAGGGAAGAGTTTAGTGCGACAATTTGTTTGATTGTTTCCCCTCAGAACTAAATCTGTACTGAACTTTTATTGTTTTTTAAATAATATTCATTCACCATGTCTCCAAAACTGGTAATATCTTAATTTGTTTGAAGGTTTTTTAAAAAATCTAGCCTAAAAAATGAACCTCAAATATGTTAATCCTAAACCATTTAAATTTCTTTTGAATCAGTTTGAGCTAATGATACCTTTTTTTCTCTTATCCTTGATTATTACTCATAGATTTATTTAACTGGGCTTTGAAATAATTTGCTTAGAAAGATGCAATTTTGCTTTTTCTTTATGTGTGTTTTTCTTTATCAAAAACATGATTTAAGCTTCACTTGCTCAGATGATAGAAGGAAAGCCTTCCCATAACAGAAATGATTGTACAGGATTGCATTATTTTTCTTGGAAAAAGGGATGTCATGACTGTTAATCAGCACACCCCCAAGAAACAGACTAACTCTTATGCCTCTCTTAAGGTTAGCAATACTGTGGATCTGCAAGGATTATTAATAAATTTACAATTAGCTTTAAATCTACAAAGTGCTTTAAATATCATAGCTCACCATCATTGAACCCATGGGAACAGGTCGATGATCCAGAAAAAATGGCTACCCATCTCAAAAAATATTAATTGATGAAAAAAGGAAAGTCTTACAGTCAAAATTCATGAAGCTACAGTGTTCCAAAACTTATTTGTCTACTTTACATTTCCAAAACTTGTTCCTATTTAAAATCTAAAAAGAATAAGCAAAAATTTGGGTGACAATGGTTTTCAAATAGTATTAATGTGTTTTTCAGTCTTGCAGCTATCAGATTGTCTTGGGTAAGTTGGACTGAAGCTGGGTGATATATGATAAAACTGATTGCAGGCTGGGAAATCACTGTCTGGAAAGAACCTGAATTCAAGAGACATTTTTATTTAGTAAAACACTGGGACCCATGCTTGAGAATTTATGCTGTGCTAAACTGAAATGGCCTAAGAATTTTCACAGTGGTTACCCTATTCTATGTTCCAGTAAATTCCACTCTCCAAGGGCTAATAAACTGCAGCCTCCTGGTATTACTTATTATATTAATTCAAAGTGTCAAGGTATCTTTCTGTGAAGGACTCTATATCAAAAGATCATTAGTCTGCTTACATTCTGATAAACAAGTATTGGTGTGCAATTCTCTTGACTAATAACTCAATATGTCTTCTGTGAAAAAGCCTACATATTCTATGCAAGAAAGAAAAAAGAAAAAAAATAACAGGCCATCCTCAAAAACTTAAATTTGACAAATGTTGCTGCCATCAACTTCTTGTCTCTTTTAAGCAATTTTTGTGGTTTTTTTTTCCTAAAATATGCATGTAAAAACAATAAAATATGTGAACTGTAACCTTCAAAAATTGCATCCTGAAAGACCTATTTTGTGAATATCAACATGCTGCTCTTCCTTTACGATTTCAAAGCAGGAAAGATTCAGACTTGAAATACAGTGAAGATTTAAAAAATGACAGCTAATACCCACGGCAGGTATACATTGTCACTGGTGCATTATCAGATTGCGTGCTGCAACCCCTATCAATGGTGAACTTAATATCATGAATAAATATTTTTTCTGACATATTCTCACTGATGGAATATTTAATTCAGAAAAGTCTTTTTACCTCTTATATAGATCAGATAATGACAGTAAACACAGGTAAATCATATATCAGCAGATAAGACAATGACTGTAGTTGTATCTCAGAACACAGTGCATATTCCATTGTTAGAGTCCATGAAAGGCTTGTTTCAAAATTTATGTAGCAAATAGATACTGTTTAAAAAAATGTTCAGCTTGTAATTATCACACTGATTTACGTGATTCAAAAGATATGTGAATAAAAAAGAAAAAAATCTCATTATTTGTAAAAATAAATTCCCTATCTCCAAACTATTATAAAAACATCTGTGTGTTACATATAGTGGAGATGGCTTTAAAGAAAAGAAAAGCAATGATAAAAACGAGATCAGTGCACCCCATCAAAGTGGTAATCTTCACATAATGACTACAGCAACACATCATTATAATTTTAGGCGTCGAGCATTCAGAGTTTCTAATAGTCATTAGAAATTACAGTGTAATTGACTATTCCATACCTTTAGAAAGATATTAGTCTGACTCTTTAATAAAATCTGCATAAACTCTATTGCAAGGATATCCTAAGCCACATGTTGTGATTTTAAAAATTTAATCATAATTTATATAATAAAACACATGACTATTAATTATTCTTGTAAGAAATTATCAGTACAGCAAAATGGTGTATTTTTCAAACTAGAAAAAAGGTAATTCTGTCTCTGGAAAGAATTATCCTCTGTGTTATTCAGGTGCTTGCTTTTCTGTTTTAAACATAAGCAATCAATGGGATTTGCCCTTTTCCAGAACCCTTTAAAGAACTCATTTTATAAATGGCATCTGATAGAGGATAACATAAAAACCTATTACTTGCTACAGTTCACTTGCAGATATTCTTCTGCCAAGCCATAATTTAAGAGTACAAAAGGAAATTACATGGAAGGTTTGTGTAAGACTCTAGTGGTAGTGCCAGCTCCACTTGTGCATTTGAAAAGCTTCCTTCTATCCATTTTCCACTTAAGTCATTGATGCATTTATATTTTTACTGTTTGTGATACTAAGAATAAACTTTCATGTGAGATGGATGTGTGCATTAATGTCCCTAATCCCACAGTCTCACATCAGCAGCTGATATAAGGACATGTTGCACTGTGTCTGGGGCTGATGCGGAATGAGAGCGAGGCTTCAGTTCTGACTACAGCTCAGAAAAGTCAGAGAAGTTGTTTTTCTGAGGTTTTTTTACATGATGGATTCATCAGCTTTATGATTACTGCTTATGAATTTCATGCCTGTATAATTATCTACAAGATCTGGCTTATGAGATAGTATAACTGAAAGGGAAATTGGACTTTGTGAATTGTGAACATATATCATAAAACCTGGTTTTGTTCCAAAGCCTAATGTAACTTGTGGAAGATTTTCAGTTTATTACAATCAGCTTTGGATGAGGCCTTCTCCTGTACTAATTGTTCAACTAAAGAAAGCAGTGGAATTCAGAGACTTCAGAATATCTTCTAATTTAAAATAATTTTAAATCTGACATCTGTTGTCACAGACTAATCTCATTCTTCTTCTTTTCTGTTGCCTGAAATTTCTACTTCTTTTTCTTCTAAAAAATGTCAGCTTTGTTCTCTATGAGTTTGGTTGTATTTATTGCATTTCTGCTCTCTTGCCTTTCACAGTAAGTTGGTGCCTCTCTGTCCACTATATACAGTACTAGTTAGTATTCAAACTAAAGGAGTCACATCTACCTTGGTGAGACCAAGTGTGTTGGATTGACCCTGGCTCGATGTCAGGCGGTCACCGAAGCTGCTATGTCACTCCCCTCCTCAGCTGGACAGGGACAGAGAAAATATAATGAAAGGCTCATGGGTCAAGATTAGGACATCACTTACCAGTAACTGTCATAGGCAAAACAGACTCTGGGAAATTAATTTAATTTAGTGTCACTTGAATCAGAGTAGGGGAATGAAAAATAAAGCCAAATCTTAAAAACACCTTCCCCTGACCCATCCGTTTTTCTTGGGCTTAACTTTACTTATGAAATCTCTAATTTCTTCCCACCAGTAGTGCAGGAGGACAGGAAATGGGGGTTGCAGTCAGTTCATCACAAGTTGTCTTTGCTGCTCCTTCCTCTTCAGGGGAAATACTCCTCACAATCTTTCCCTGCTCTGGTGTGGAGTCCCTCCCACATGCGGGAATCCTCCAATTATTTCTCCAGTGTCAGTCTGTCCCAGGGTCACCATGTTTCCACAAACTGCCCCATCTTGTATCCCTTCCACAGGTTCACTAGTCCTTCCAGCAAACCAGCTCTATTTCCTCTCTCCATAGTGTTGTCACACCCCCAGCAGGTGTTTCCAAATAGGGAAAGAGTTTCAGTTTACCTCTAGACATTTTAGGAAGTTTACCTAGAATTTTCCATACCTTCCTGGCAATAATTGGCTCAGAGCCAGCAAGAAAGCACAGATTGGGCTTGGAGAGTGTAACTCAAAGCCTCTTGGTGATCTCATTGGGCCAAGAGCCAAATAGCACACCTACACTATTAAGTACTAAAGAGAGAGAACAAAGAAACTCAATGCTTTTCGAGATGTTGTAGCAAGTAGGAGACTTGTCTCTATATTGTGTTCGGCTTTGCCTTTGTTTTTGTATTATTTTCTTTACTTATTAAAACCTTTTGATTTTTCAAGACTCACTTGATCATGCCATCTTGCTAATTGATTTAAACCACTTCTCTGCAAAGGCTGGACTCTCAGAGATTGATACATTTACATGTGGCTTATAAGACTCTGGCCACATTCTAACCTGTATCACCATAGGTCCACCAGTCCTGTCAGAAGTCTGCTTCAGGGCAGAGTTGTATATGCAAATAAAATCAAACAACTATATAGTGTGGCATGGCATGGCATGGCATGGCATGGCATGGCATGGCATGGCATGGTGCTATTTGTACAAATCCTGACTGGCACTACTATCCTAAACTACTAGGATGTTTCGATAGCTCAGCTACCAAATAGTCGTGCACAAGTCCAAATACTTGTCCATTCATCTAAAATTATTACTACATGTTGTTAAAAGCTACATGCCTGCTTCTTAGAGAAAACTTCTAAAATTCTGTGTTGATTTTTTGGGATAACCATCACCAGGTATTCCATGAGGAAAAACTTTAAAGCTTTCCAGACAAGAGGCCTTTAAAGTAACAAGAGCAACAGAAACCATGCAATATTCAGAAACTTATTCCTTGTGGTTAGCAGAATAAATCTGTGACACATCTGACTTTTCCAAAAGAAACTGTGAAGGTGTATTTTAGAATAGGACATAGAAAATTCTGGTTGTTTGAAAACAAGTTAACAAGCTGTGTAGAGTGTCCACAACTAGTGAGTATCCCCTGTTTTTTCCAGGGAAAGAAATAATATGCAGTAATTGTGAAGCTGTTTTACTTCCTTCCCTCTTGTGCTATATGATTCCCAAGGAACATTCTGTTTACGTCAGAGAAAGTAAAGAGTGTAGCCCTGGTTTGTGCCTGAGATGTTTTGGTTTTCTGAAATTCCTTTCCCAGGGAATTTTCTGTAAACAAAAGACGTTTTTGTAACTGCAAATTTGTTTACATTCTTTCCCTAGGAGGGACTTCTTGATATCCCTCTGGTCTGACCAATATGATTGAAGAGGTTGATCTTTGTTTCACCAATCAAATTGGTCTGTGTAGCAGAGTATATAAGGGAAACACATCCCAGAAATAAAGGAGTCATTTTCAGCCTTCTGAAGTCAGTCTTTGTGTCGTGGTGTACAACAGCATCAAAAGAGTACTGGGGACACTGGATAATAACCTCATTTAGATGACCAACATGAGGACATCAGTGTTTCTAAGTAGTCTATGGTAGTCAAGATCATGAAAAATATGCTTCAGAGAATTGGTAAATGCATCATTTAATTAATGCATTGAATGAATATTTCATCTGATTACTTCTTTTCTAATGACAGTAGGGATGAGTTGCTTCCCCTCCAAGGTAATTTCGTCTCCTTATAGTGAAGACTCCTCAGCCTCTGCTTTAACACAGTCTCTTCACAGGCAGGCAACAGGCAGTAGGTTGTTTTGTAGCCAGGACATCATTGTCAGCTAGTAATCTTCACTGGAGTCTGAAATCAACACATGGAAGACAAATAATGAGAACATTTTATTCCAAAGAAGGAGACAGCAATGATTGATTCTAGTGGTATGATAAACCTTGAAATTTGTTGTTAATGACTATACTACAGTACTTTTTGAGGAATACTGTTAATGAAAGAGAGCTTGTGAAGTCGTTTGCTTTCAAACAGTACAGGATTAAAAAAATCTCCTTCTTTCACTAGTGCTATTTTGCTTTTTACTGTTTAATGCCTGCATGTCTACTTAGTAATTTCCATGCTGAGCTACTGAAAGTATTTTTACTTTATGAATACAAAGTTACTTAAAAGTCTCTATTGATTTAATGATCCTGATTTCCTCACAGACTTCCATTTTACAAAATTGAAAAAATAAACTGCAATATGTTGTCAAAACAGTGTAAATCCCAGATGATAGGATCATTAGAACATAATCTAAATTATACTTGCCTATTCTGTAGCAAAAGAAGCTCAAAACAGAAACACAGACCAAAGCAAAAAAAAAAAAGAAAAAAAAAAGAGGAAAAGTGGATCTCACTGAATTTTTGAAGAGTAGTGATAAATACAGTTCACTTGTTCAGCCATGTCTTAATGTTCCTTTTTATAAGATACTCAAATACAATAGTTATGTTCACTCAAACAGAACTCACGTAGACAGATCTGAACTTTTCTTGAAGGGGAAATGATTGATGATGTATGCCACTGCATGAAGGATGGGTAAGTCACTGTGAATGTCGTTTTATTGACAGTGCTTGAACCTTGACTGATCTCAGAGGAAAAACAATGGATATATAATGTCACTTTATTACAAAAGAAGCTTTCAAGAAACTTCATAAATGATTTGTAACCATGTTTCTTCACATGAATTTTGGATATTACTTTACTATTATTTGTTTCTTGTATTCAGATAACTTTAATGAAGCATTAACCATTCATGTTTATTGCTCATAAAACTAAACTGTTTTGAGAAAAAAACATGATTTTTTTTCTTTTACACTGAGCTTTAGATGTGTCCTTTACAACAGTGATCACTACCAGGACTCAATTGCTTTTAACATTAAAGTCCTTTGATACAATTTTGAAAATATGAAAAATGGATTAAAGTGAAAATTACTTCAGCTTAATTTTAGATGAATCTATCACTTCACCAGTGGCACAAATGCTGCTGCAGTCAAAAAAAAACAAAAGAAAAAAACAAAAGAAAAAAACAAAACAAAACAAAACAAACAAACAAAAAAACCCCACAAAAAACAAAACAAAACATAACAAAAAAAACAAAAAAACAAAAAAAACAAAAAAACAACAACAAAAAAACAACAACAAAACAAACAAACAAACAAACAAAAAACAANAAAAAAAACACGATTTTTTTTAAGGTAAACAAAGCTGATCTTTGCAGCAGTAATTTAACTTCTACTCTGGACCAAAAAAAAGAACAGATTAGAAAGTTTCTTTTTAGCCAAGATCTTGGCTGTACAAAATTAATGAGTACATCTTGGGACTTCTGAAAAAGTCATGCCTTAAATTTATGCCCTCCACCCATGTTAAGTTTCATTTCTATCAAATCCTAAGTTGCTTCAATTTCTCTTATAACCTTTGCAAGGTCTGTTTGATTTTTCTTTGATCCATGCAGTGAGTCTAGCTGTCAGAAGCTTATCTGACAAGCCAGATCTTATATCTTATATGACCAAGCTTACCTTATATGACCAAGCCAGCTGACTGGGAACCAGAAGATGGTGTAGATGACTGACTGGTAGAGGAAGCAACCTTCTCAATCTCCTTGAGCTATATCATCTCACCATCCAGGCCTTCAACTGTGTGTACAAACACTGGATGTACAATGCCAGATAATACTCCATATGCTAAAACAATATGCACTACTGAACAAGTAAAATGCTATGCTTAACACAGTCATTGCACTTAAAAGTTCACCCAAAGAGCAAAAATTTGTTTGGCAATATTTTTTTTGTTTTTATTTTAATGGTTAGGATTTTTACTTTAGCCAATCAGAGTTAATTTTGATGAGGAAATGCTTAGCATTTTGTCAAAAAGTATTTTTTATTGCCTTACTTTGTAATTCTTTGCACCAATGGACATTGATCTCCATTTATTTCAGGTATCTAGTAGACTTTTTTATTGAATAAGAACTTTAGCTTCAATTTTAAATGATGTGTTCAGAAGATTTTAATTTTTTGATGCCACTAAAATGTAATTTGCAGACAAAAATTCTTCAATTTACTTTAATTTACATTTTTTAAAGCTGTAGATCTAGATCCCCACATCACTCCTCGTCATCTAATCTCTGGCAAAGTTTTGGCTCATGACAATGAGTTCTTTCCCAGAGGGTACCTAGAAGAGGTATTATTATAGACCAAATATTATTCTTAATAGGTAGCTTGGACGATAGAACCTTTTTTTTCCCCCACAGTAGGAAGAATGGTGAGAGGGAGATTGAAGTGTATTTTATGAAAACAGGTGACTGGCTTATTTCTAGTAATGTAGGTGTAACCTGTAGGAGAAATTAAGACATTAAACATTGGTGAATTTAGATAAAATATCATTAAACTGATTTTGACCATGAAACAAGATAGTGACAGTGTGTGAGAATGATTTTGGGCATTCTGGTTTGTTTTAGGCTTGTTTTTTCTCATTTTTTTTCCTCCTTGTCAGGCCTACAAATTCAAACTGAGGTTAGAAAATTGGTCTATTTTGTCTCCTTTTTCCTGAACTCTCAACTGTAATAAGGATTTTTGAACCACAATCAAATCAATAATATCAACAAAAATAACACCTACATGAAAAGAAGTGAAATCCAATGTCTTCTATAGCTGAATTAGTACTTTAGTGTTAGCTTTTGTAAAAGCCCACTGTAGACATAAAAGTAGTCATGATTTACCTAAAGAATAGCTGATATGTTAAATAACAAGCTCTACATTGACAGCCACTTTTCTGACTACAACCACAGTTTTAGCAGTCCCTTCCAACACTTCTTCTGAAAAAAAAAATTCACCTAGCAGATTGAGTTTTATAAGGCAAGAACCTCCATTTATTCTGAAAATATCACTTGCAGGGCCACCTGCATTCATATTGAAGTGGTAACAGAATTCTACCTCTGATACCTTTTCATTGTATTTCATAGTACGTAAAATATGTCAGAGGCAGCACAGATTCTGTCAGATTCTCAGACAACAGTGTAGGTCACCAAAAAATCAACATATTTAGTAATATCCTCATGAAAAAGACACAGTTTTTACCTTTGTATTTTCCTATCCCAATCAAAGTCCTTGGATAGTGCTCGTACCTGAGACCAAAGCAGGTGAGCAGCTACTCTGGGTAACACAGAAAGCATCATGAGCATCAGGTGGCTAACTAACCTACAGACTTTTAGTTTATGATGCCTTTCCTGTTTATTAAGTGATGGGATAGCACCTGCCACAGATCAATTTCCCTAATATCGATGATCCTACACTGACACGGTTTTGGCATCCTTAATATACTAACCCAGATTTAGAGCGAAGAGAATGGAAGAAGTGCAGCACCATATATAATTTGAGGCAGGGTGTATGGTGGTATATGGTGGTTGTGACAGCTGAAAAAATTCCTGTACCTGAGCAACAGCCAGAAGAACAGTTTCTCCACTGTGCCCTACATTCAGTGCAACCTATTTCTTCAGCCTGAATATGCACTGAGGGTTAGAAGAATGCTGTTTAAAATTCATCATATACTGAGAAGTTTTCCATGCTCTCAGCTTTCTAAAACACTGCAGGTTGCAAAGAAAATAATTCAGTCTTATAAGTGGTTGTCTGCCTCATTTTATGCATACAGAGTGTTGGTAAGAATGTTCACCTGAAAAACGGGTGCTTTTTAAAGTGGCTGGCTGTGTGACTACTGATACATAGCATTGAAGGGCTACGTTTTTGGAATTTCAACCCCAAAACAGATAGAAGTTTATAATGCTGATCTTAACAACATCTTTCAAGTCATGATTCATAAATTTGTCCTTTTTTATCCCAAGTGAAATAAAGATTTTTAAATCCAAACTACATTTAGGATTTAGAATTTATTAACATGATTCAAAAATGTAGAGCCAAAAATGCATTTTACTGAATTATGGAGCCAGATTTTAACTAGAGACTTGATTGAAAAAAAAAAAAAAAAAAAANAAAAAAAAAAAAAAAAAAAAGTCTAAGTCAATTTTTTCTGTCAGTTTCAGCACAAGGTTTTTTTAAAACCTAGGGAAAATATATTAATCAGACTTTCAGAAGTGTCCGTTTTGAGAACACAAAGAAAAAAATCAACAGGAAGACATTGCAAAAATCTATGCCATCCACTTCTTTTTTATCTGGCCAATTTCTGGGAATATTTGTTTTTATCTTTTTGAATATTTTACATGAGAACAAATGAGCACTGCAAACACTGGCAAGTTCTGAATCAGGGTGTTTAAGGGCAATCTTTTAAAACTGATATTTTAAAGACATTAACATCATAACCAGTTTTGCTGCTTCAGAAAGTAAAATCACCAAAAAAGGATTAAAATTTCAAATTCTGCTTCAGTATGGCATGCCTTTTTATCCTTACTAAATAATCAAGTTAACAAAGTAGTAAGAAGCTGCTATCTTAATTACAGCTTTCATTTTATCTTAATTCAGAAATGCAAGGATGTTGCACTTCTGTTATTCTATCTGATACTTTGACAAAGCTCTGATGAAACTATATTTCTCTAAGCAGATTATACAGCAACTCAAATAGCACATTAGGAATTCATATTTTCTAAATGCATGTAGACAAACTCCCACATATACGGAAAAGCAGCATAAAGCCATGTCCTACTTAAGTCTCCCTCTACTTCAATATATTTGCCTATGACTATATAATTATGCAGTTGTTAAATCTCAGTAATATCAAAACGAATGTATGAATATATATTTTCTCATTGTTGTAGTCAATGACTTAACTATTCCCAGATAAATCCACTGTCCTTCTCTATCCTATCTGAATATCAGTATTTTAAGAGCTTTTTTCCCTGACTCTAGGACTCTATCTGGTATATAGTAACACCTGGAACGTTAAAAATGAGGCCTTTAAATGCTTCAGGATTTATTTGTTCTTATGATTTCCAATCTATCTTGTCCTTTGATTTTGTCTCTCTATAAAGTTTTCTGAATTCCTATGAGTAGAAAGTTAACATCTATGAATTTCAAATACTAAGTCCTAACGTCACAGAATCGTAGACTGGTTTACGTAGTAAAGGACCCTCAAAAATAATCTGGTCCAAACTCCATGCTATGGATAAGGAACATCTTTCAATATATTTCATTGCTTAAGACCTTGTCCAAGATGATTTTGGACACTTCCAGGGATGAGGCATCCAAATCTTATCTGGGCAACCTGTTTCTATGTCTCCCAAAAGTCATTGTAAAAAATTTTGTCCTTCTATCCAATATAATTTTTTTTTTTTTTATTTTAACCAATGACCCTTGTTGTGGAGCTACAGGCCCTGGTAAAAATGCTCTCTCTCTATTATTTATAACTTAAATATAAGTATTGAAAGGATGCAGTACGGCCTCCCTTCTCTTCTTCTGGATGAACAACCTTGGGTCTCTGAGCCTGTCCATAGGAAATGTGTTCCAGCCCTCTGATGATTTGTGTGTCCTGTCTCTGAATTTGTTCTAACACGTTCATGTGTCTTTCCTCTGCTGAAGGTCCCAGAGCTGAACACAGTACTGCAGGCGGGGTCTCATTAGAGCAGCATAAAGAAGGAGAATCACCTCTCTTGACCTGCCAACTACAGATTTTTTGATGCAGCCCAGCATAGGATTCCTAGGTTGCAAGCATGTGTTTCTGGATGACATCCAATTTTTTCATCCATAAGGCTGGTGGACATCAAGTCCTTCTCCTCTGGGCTGGTCTCAATACATTCCTCCTCCAGTCCGTACTGATGTTAGAGTTTGACATGACCCAGATGCAGGACCTTGCGTTGGTCTTGTGGATATTCATGAGATTCATACAGTCCCACTCCCCAAGCCTATTAAGGTCCATCTGGATGGTGTCCCTTCCCTCTAATATATCAACTGCATTCATCTTGCTGTTATCCAAAAACTTGATGATAATGCACTCAATCCCATTGGTCTGTGCCCTCAATGAAGATGTAAAATAGCTCTGGTGTCCATATGGACTCTTGAGGAACACTGGTTCCCACTTGAGCATTGAGTCATTGACTGTAACTCATTGAGTGTGACCATCCAGTCAGTTCCTTATCCATCTAATGGTATATCCATCAAACTCATAATCTCTCCAATTTAACCTCAAGAATGTGCTGGGACACTATGCCAGAAGCCCTAAAAAGTAACATCAGTTGATCTTTCCTTCTCTACTGATGCAGTCACATCACCATGAGAAGTCCATCAGGTTAGCCCAGCAGCACAACACTAGGTTTGCCTTTGGTGAAGCCATGTCTTCCATATGCTTCAATGTGACTTCCATGAGCATCTGTATCAGAAGAAGTTGTTATTTCTGAGATTCTAGAATTAGAGAAGTCTTGGTAGGGAAGGAGACAAATAACCTCAACAATATTAATAAAAGAGTGTATAAAAGTGGGACTTTTGCCCACAAAAAGATATTCACTAACAACCAAAAAAAAAAAAACAACCCACTTCCTAAAGACAGTATTCAGTATGGTTTCCCAATCAAAGGCAAAATGGCCATTGGCCCTGTGCTATGGCCACATGGCATTCTGGAAAATTAAAACAATATATCGGGAAGGCTCTTGTGGCTTAACTTCTTGACTGCTCAGCCTGAAAACAACAGAAAGCAGGGACAAAACATAACCCGGAAAGCTAATTCATCTACATGAAGAGCTGTGCTGCCGAAATGGCAACTCTGTGTGGCTCAGGCCCTGCTGTAGGGGCTCTGTCCCCAGGGATGGTGGCAGTGTGGCAAGAGTAATGGTGGTCCCAATCCCATACCCTCTCCAGGGAAAGCCCAGCAAACCAAAAATAAAAATAAAAAGCCAAACTTGTGGATTCTGGACTTGGCTTTTTAACCACAACTACCACTGGTGTAGGTGGTATTGAACAGATAGAGCTAAGAGCTCCAGCCCCTTGTCTCTGTACCCAGGGCAACTAGCAAAGAATAATGAATTTTATTTACTCATGTAGTAGTATCCAGAGAGACAATTAAGACAGAATTCCATTCCAATATGCACATATAGCATCCCTAAATATCTAGGGCAGACAATATGTAGCCAGGTTTATGTCACAGAGAAAGTGTGGCTGCAATAGTGAGCCAAGAAAATTTCTTTAGATTTACTTTAGTTTCAACAGGAATACTGGAATAGTTAACAATTGATTTGTATGAATAGCAATACAACCACTGAAAGCCAGCATGGATTTGTTAGGAATTCTAACAAATCAGTAAATCTAGAATTCATCTGATAAAACCCAGATGATTCTAGGCTGCTAACCCAGTCAATAAAGAAAACTAACAACTTGGAGGGCAAAGTGCCCAGTTCTGTGTGTCAGACTTCACAAAAGATAAAGATGGTGCTGATTTTTTGTTCAGAGTACAGCCGAGAGAATGATCATGGGTTTACAATGTACAGCCTATGAAAAGAAAATTAAAGAATTCTGTCTCTTTAGTTTACAGATGGACACTGAAGGAAAGAAAAAAATGAGATGACTACGTAAACGTGTAAAAGCTACTGTCATAAGCAAAGATAAAGAGAACAAAGATCAAGAGGTTTAATTTAAATTCAGGGAGGTTTATTTAATTTGAGAAAGCCTTTCCAATAAGAAGAGCAGTGGATTATTAAAGTGGACTGTCTAAGGAAAGGTTCTCATCATTTATGAAGAGGCTACATAAACTTCTGCCATGTAAGTCATGTAAGTCATATAACTTAACAGTTTTTTGATCAAAACTTGTTATAATTTTATAGGCAAATGCCAGAATTTGCAGTCATCACAGGTTTAATTAAATGAAAGCTGCAATATTATTTTACTTTAAAAACTGCTTATTTTGTCTGCTCTGATTCTTTCACATATATTCTACCACTTACAGATTAGGGTGATTAGCTCCTTTTTCCCTGGGGATGTCTTTGGTATATTTTCGAGGTTTCCCTCTACAGTATGTAACTACTTGAAAGGTGATAACAATCTCTTTTTTTTTGTCCAAACTAAATGCTTCTACCTAAGTTGCACTATTAGGAGAAAAAAATACCTCACACACTTATTTCTTTGATGTTGGAATAACAAAGTGTAGAACCATAAGGGCTGGTAAAATTTTAGGTTGCCTGGAGACCTTTACCCTTTCAGCAACAACCTACAAAAAGTTTTCTGACTTTTTTTAAGGGAAAAGTTATTATTAAACCTTCAGACAATAAATAGTGTTACTTTCATTTTCTCTGTATGAAATAAGTTAAGCCATTAATAAGCCATTCCTGAAAAGAAAAGATCTTCAGAATGGTGAAGTCTTTAGATTTAAACTAATATGAGTTTCCCTTGAAAGTAAAAAAAATAATAATAATAAAAAACCCAAAACAAACAACAACAACAACAAAAACAAACAAAAAAACAAACCCCCCAAAAAAACCACCTAGCTTTTCTTTATGATTAAAAGTCTTCTTGATCAATAGCAGTATCCAGGTAAGATAATTATAATTTATATTTACAATTGTAATAATTCATATGTAAATTAATTTATCTCTTCAATTAACAAAGTAGGACAGTTCAGAAACTGGTATTGCATTTGCATCTCAATATTTTGAATATTATACATTATTTTAGGAAACTTATGTTAAGGTAACAATCATAAATTATTCAGGATAGTCTAACAACATACATAGAATCAATTTAGTTTTCAAGTCTAGAACCAGTTAAATGACTTTACATTCATATAATTGACTTGTATTTCAAAAAAAACCCAAAGAGATGTATCTACTATTCATTATAATTTCTTAAGAGGTTCTGCTTTTACCAGCAAAACAGGTAACACTAGTTAGAGTTTTCACCTTGTAATTTCAGAAACCTTTTCCACTGCATTAAAACTGAATTTTGACCATCATCAGCTTCTCAGAGGGAGTGGCGGTGGGGGAGTGAGGAGAAAGTAGTTAAATGACTTTACATTCATCTGACAACATAAATTCATCAAGCTTTTATTCCAAACATTGCAAAAGTTACCAAGCACCTAAAAACAGCAAGACCATGGTAGAAGCAAACTAGTGAATGTAATTTTCCCCACTCAGCGATATCACAGTGTTACTATGTTCTGAAACTTGTAAAGTAAAAGCCAATCTCAAAATACCTGCTGAAGAGAAATGTACCATTTAGCCAAAATGGATGTGGCCAGGCTTTTCACCAACAAAGTCTACTCTCTGATCCACCTTTCTGAAACAGAGAAGCCTTTCTAATAACCCTACTTTGAACGTTAAGAATCATGAGCAGAGAAAGTTCAAATTATTCCAAATTATTTCAGGATTCTCTGTTTCATAAAGAAAATTAATCAGCACCTGCCATGGAAGTTCACTTCCAATACTGCAAATTTAGTGTTTTATTTTTGTTCCTAAGAACGAAAGATATTCCTTCCTTATTTTACTGTTATTATTCTATGAATGTCTCAACTTTTCCACTGAAGAATTTTTTATTGTATTTTAATACCCTTTTTCTTGTGTGTTTCATTATCTTTTATTTTATTTTACATCTAGGAGGTACATCTTTATGTCTGCCACAACCCTAAAGGCTATTCGGTCTTTCGGAGCCAGAGGTGGCATTGTCTCATCTCTTGCTGGTGATTATTTTAACTGTTGCTGAATTTTGTTTCTTCTCTTCCAGAAGAAAAGCAGCATACCCTTTCCAAGCATCCTTGAAAAATTGTGAACACATTATTCAAAGTTTTGTTTTTCTACAGATATTAAATGCATCATTTTGGAAATTACCTAGCTGCGTAATAAAAATGCTTAATTTTAATGGCAACCTATCTGTAGGTATCATAAAGTCTATGGTAAAATACACAGAGCTCATGGCAGGCCTAAACTAATCAGTAATTGCTACAAATGAATATGCTCTATTTTCAGGGCTAGGAATTTTATTAAATAGGGCTTAGATAAGCCTCAGCAAATTATTTATTGGGCAATAATCCTTAAAACGAATTTACTTTTGCTGCAGGTTGACCAGTTATAGCTGTTTAACAAACCATTCATAATAAAATAAGTACAACAGTAAAGGCTGCACAAACATCAACCAAGCCATTTTAAATTAACATAATCATCTGTTTAGAATACTTAGTTTGATTCAGTGATTATAACAGTTCTTTACAAGAAAATGAAGCCAGCCAGTGTTACTCTGTTTGGTTTTATTTTGTATATGTACTTGTAGGTTTGTGGGGAAAATACTGAGATAATAATAAGGTCATGCAATGAACTTTCAAGTAAGAGATTGTAATGAGTGTACATTTTTACCCAAAATACATATATGTTAAACCTGTTATTGGTTATTCTTCTTGAGTAACCTTGAAAGGAGATTTCTCGGCTTCCAAGAGTTAGCTTTTCTCAACTTTTACATCATCACTGCAGACAGTGAATCCCCAGCAGCTTCATCTACCTGATACAAAGCAGAGTTCTACTATATCAGCTATTTTCAGTTCCAGTCAATTAAAGACCCTGAATTTACATTACATGATAGAAAATGTCAGATTATGAAATAATGTTTTTTAAAGCTTTTTTAATCCTGAATTTTAACCACTTGATGGATATTTTACACAGATAAACTTGTTTCAAGTTTAAATTTGCTTTTGCAATGTTATGCTAAAAATAATTATTTTGTGGTTCTGTTGCTGATGTTAACAGCATTCCTTAATTTGCCCTTCAATTTTGGAACAGGGATTTTGATTTTTCCAGTGGATTTTTCCCTTCAGAAATGCATGGTGTTTTGTCTCTTAGTGTCTATCACCATAAAATTCTCTAAAACGTAGTGGTTGCTCACATAATTATCTTTTGTGTTAAGAAAAATGAAGCAACTGACTTCCAGAAGAGAGCAAGGTGGAAGGGATGAACATATATAAAGAAAGTTGATCCTGACTAAAACATGGAATAAAATTCAGGGTTCAACTGAATTTTTCATTGTTTCATAGTTCTTTGATTTTTTTTCAGTCATCATTGTGAGAAGACTAATTGGGGAAAACAGGAAGCTAGCATTCACCGATTTTTATAAACAGGACAACTAACAAATTGAAAAAGTGCATTTGATTTTAAAAACAATCAAGCAAACAAGAAGAACCCTCAAAACAAAACCAACAAATAAACAGACTTCTAATACAACAAATTCTGAATGAAGCTGAAGCTACCTTTTTTTTTTTTTCCTGAAAGATTAGCTCATGCTTTTTCAGGAACAAAGTGCTCTGAAATACAACAAAAACTTTTAAGAACCAGACTGACAACATTAGACAGGGTCATTCAGTCTTCTACAGTATATAGCAGATATTAATTTTATAGTGGTAAGATGCCAAAAATATGTAAGCATATATTTCCTCTGGTGGTTTAGTTTTCTTTCAGAATTTGCACTACATATTTACTAAAGTTATGGGTCTATAGATACTGAATAGAATTTAATGCATAAAATTATTATACAGAGAGTAGACAAAAACACAGTTTAAAAACTTATATTTTTCAAACTGAAAAAAACCCAAATAGTAATGAATTCTTCATACATTTAGATAAAAAGAAGAATGAGCAGAGCAGTATGAAATGAGAGAAAGATAATCTAGATACAATTCCAAAACAAAATTGAACAGCGTTGTCATAAGATACAAGCACTCCAGCCAATATGAAGGGGAAAAAAACAAATGACAATTACAGGTGAAGTAAAAGAAAAAGATTGCCATGTGCCCAAAATACCTTAAATGGAAAATATCTTGTCAGGATTTTGAAAGAGATGGTACTTGAATACTAAGGTTTCTGAGGTTGACAATATAAGTGACTTAGGAACATTTTCTTGCAGAAACAATTAGATATGTAAATGCACACAGGCAAATATTTTACCTACTCAAGTGTTTTAAAAACAGCAAATTATATTGCTGTAATGTGGCATCTTTCTTTAAATTGACTGATTTTTGGGATGAAATTAACACAGAGGCATTAATCATGAATGTAGGCTTGAGGATAATTGATTTGGAGGTACACAAAATGTACTAGTTCATCTTGGAAAGAGTAGCTGATTAATAATCAGAATTTTTTATTTATGCTTTCTTTGTTTAGAGAAGATTCACACAGGTTTTGTGACTGTGTCGTAAAGAGGTTCCTCAAGGATCAATTTAGAGCTGATCTTCTTTAATTCTTTTGCCTAACAAAACAGCTAGGACCATGTTGGTGGAATTTGCTAATGGCACACAATTGCAAGGGATCAAAAAGTAACATAATGTGGATAACTGTGAGAAAAGAAGAAATCTGCTTTGTAAGAGTAAAAAAAAAATTGCTTCCGTAGCTTAATAAATGGAGGCTGAAAGGGAATACCTGATTTTGTGTGATGACAGTGAATCAGAAAGCTTTGATGGAGGAAATGAGTTCAGATGGAGACAGGTCAGAGCCCTCCCTTGTTATTGTTGATTTGTAAGAATGTTGGAAATCTGAGACCAAAAATAGGGAATTATCAAAGATATTAACAGAAATTTTCCTTTCTGCTGAAATTATGTAACAACCCTTCCCTGAGGTGGAACAACTGAGGTTCTTGTAAATAAATACCTTGGGGTGGATTAGAGTGAAATCTAATTTGACTGGTGTTGAAATATACAGATACATGGATATATAGACATATAGATACATATATAAATATAGCAGGTTTATTTTAGAACAATTTTGTTGCAATTTAAAGGAGGTATATCGACATTTTGTTTATTATCCACAGAAATACAGCAATATAAAAGTATAAAAATATCACTTTAGAAAGAGAAAGAAAGGATAAGAGTAGATACCGGAAAGATATCACCATCCATGATATCTCACCAGTGATGAGACTTGATGGTTGCAATTTCAGTGTCCATTGGTTGAAGTGATGATCTCTGTCATAATCCTTCATGAGAAAGCCCATGAAACACAATGTTCACTGGGTGAATATGTGTTCAGGTTCAAGTGGGAATGCCCAGACACCTCCCTTGGAGGGGAGTTTTACATGGCCTGATGCAATACTGTGGATCATCCACAGTCTTCTGCCAGAAAGCCCCAGAAATTAGTCTGCTGTTGTTTTGAGGGTCTTTGATGGTTTATGACTTCTTCTAAAACATGATGGCTATATGCTCTGCTTAGTTGAGCCAGTTGGCCTTATAAGAAGGGATGGTATCTTCAGGCTTATGTGATACCTCCTTGGGGACATGATAAAAAGCATTATCCTACCTCACAGGATATGGTTCTTATCAGCTTTTTCTCTTATCTGGCTCAAAAGACAGCTTATTGCTAAACAAAGGTCAGTTTGTTGTGGTTATAGTCCAGTGGTGGGTAGACATCCCCTGCCTTATGCAGATCAGAGGTTTTGCCACCACACACCCCAAAACCCTCCTCCTCCCCTTTGGTTGTGGGGTGCCAATCTCACCTCAGCAAAATACCTCCTGCTTTTAAAACCACAGATTATTGTTAACTGTAACACTTCAGTCTCTCACACACTATCACCCCCAACACTCATGTCCTTTCCCGTTGTATTAAATATTACATAGCCCTGCCACTGTTCTTATGACTTATGATACTAAAATTCAAAAGAGCTTCAAAGTACCTTTAGTTCTGTATCAAATCATAGGTCATGATAGAATCCCTAAATTTTTCAGGTTGGAAAAGATCTTTAAGATCATCAAGTCCAACATTAATACAGCATAGCCAACTCCAGCACTAAACCATGTCCCTATGTGCCACCTCTATAGAGATTTTAAATTCCTCCAGGGATGGTGAATCAACCAGCTCTCTGGGAAGCCTGATCCAATGTTTGACAACCCTTTCCATGAATAAACTTTCCTTATATCCAATCTGAACCTCTTTAGGTGCAGCTGAAGCCCATTTCCTCTCATCCTGTGTCATTTGAGGCATGTCAGAAAGAGGCTGACCCTCACCTTGCTACAACAACTTCAGGAAGATGTAGACAACAATAAGGTTTCTCCTGAGCCTCCTTTTCTCCAGGCTAAACAATCCCATCTCCCTCAGTCACTCCTCATAAAACTTGTGCTCCAGACCCTTCTCCAGCTGCCTTGCCTTTGCCCTGAGGAGCCTGGATCTGGACACAGTTATGGCCTGGAGATATGGCCTCACCAGGGCTGAGCAGAGTGGGAGGAACACCTCCCCTGACCAGCTGGCCACAATCTTCCTGATGCATCCCAGGATACTACTACTTGTCCTTCTGGCCACTGCTGGCTCATAGGCACCTTGTCATCTACCAAGACTCCCAGGTCCTTCTCTGCAGATCTGCTCTCTAGTGGGTCAGCCCCCAACATGCACTGCTACTTGGGGTTATTCCTCCCAAGCTGCAGTTTGTCTTTCAGTGGTTTGTTTGCATGCACTTATTTTTTAAAAAAGTAATTATATCCTTACATAAGTATAGTCTGTGAATATACTATTAAGAAAATCCCTGCAAAGCTGTAGAATTAGATGTCTAAATCTTATGGTTAGTTAATAATTGATTTATTTACATGTATTAGCTGAGATTTTAGTAAGTCTCTTAAGATTTTATCTTGGATCCTGCAGTACTTTTCACAGTGAAAGAAAATATTACCAAAACAAGCAAGAGAGGACCCTGCCCCTAGAACCAGAAAAGGTTTTTGTAGCAAACAAATTTGTCTCCCATTTATTTAATTCCACCATGAGTTTAGAATCATCCATAAGGAGGTCAACAGAGTTTTGCTAATGTAAGTATGAGCACAAATGGATAGTAGCTAGCACTATGTCTAGAGTGTAGAGTACTGAATAGTGTTTTGTTTCAGTCACACAGATTGTCCATGAAGCACTCAGAAATCCAGGAGCAGGACATGATCTCTAACAGAGCCGTCTCTAGCACAAAAAGTGGGACTACTCCCACTCATTTTTTTATCCCATTTTCTTATGCTTAACAAGATAGAATTCCTGGTAGAGCATGTTCCCCCCTTCTGACTCACTTTTAGGCTCAAGGAAAGGAAACTTTAGTTTATTATGTTTATAATAACCTTTCAAGTTAAGAAGGCAACTGTTGCAATAATGCAAAACTACAACATATTTTCCAACATATTTAAAATAATTATAAGAAAAAAGGGTATAATTAATTTATTTTAATGTTGACTTACTGTAATATCTATCTATATTTTATTTAAATGTTGATACTTATATATAACTTTTTTCCTTACTTATTTAAACCAAAGGGGATGGCATAAAAATATTTATCAAAAGAAAAAAAAGTAATGTTTTAATTACTAAATTAGTATTATAGTTCTTCTCTTACTAATGGTGATACAAGGTTTTATTCAGTTATTTACATGGAAGCTTCAGAAATCTTTTAGCCTGACTGCCCTGTTGATGCAAACTTGCCAAAAATCTCATTCTTGGAATGCAAGATGGGAAGATGGTGCAGACATCTGAGCTGGCTCTGCCTTTCATCTGGAAACAGAATAGCCACATTCCTATCATGAATGACCTGATCCATTAAGGCTACCTTGATAGACTGTGAAGAGGCCTATAACAATTATTCAGAATTATGGGTATATTGGATTTGGTCAATAAAAGCTCATGGACATTCACAAGTATGATCCATATGTATATGCCTAAGTGTATATTCAACCCTAAACGAAGAGGCTGTCAGGTTAGAAAAGTAATACCAGAGGTATTTTCACTTAATAAAGTTCTAAGTTAAACCTGTTGCCAGTAGAAGAAATTGCTGTTTTTCATTGAATCAAGTAAAATCATGATTTGAAATTTTATACAAAAATTACATTGGCATTTTTTTCCTACTCAACATTAAAAAATCATCAAATTTCAAAGTGTAGGGGAAATCCAGTAGGAAAACAGAACAAGTTCTTTTGGTGTAGAACTGGATAAATCCCAATTATTCAGAAGAAAATTGACATTTCAATAGGATAAAAAATACAGAAGAGATCCTAAAATATTAGAAATGTAAATAATTTATAGTAGCTATATTCTGGAAATGCTTCAAACACTTAACAAAGATTGAGGGTGTATAAATATAGCAGAAGTCTTCCTTAACTGAGTTTTGGTTGCTATGACCCATAGGGAATATTTGATGAAACCAAGTTTTGTGATGTTTTATTTAATATGTGTAATTCAGAGTCCTTGTGTTAGCATGCAGCATTAACAATGGCACCTAGACCAAAAAAAAAAAAAAAAAAAAAAAAAAAAAAAAAAAAAAAAAAAAAAAAAAAAAAAAAAAAAAGGAGTT
>VXBN01012213.1:156138-175373 GCA_013397395.1 Sinosuthora webbiana
GTGAACCAATAGTAAACCATTAGTATAATGCAGATTTCTTGAAAACTCCTCACAGCAAAGAGTTAGTTCCTGAAAGAATAGCAAAGTAGACAATGGAATCAAGATTATGGAGAAAGAACTGCAATATATTGTTTTAAAGTCATCCCTTTTAATTTTGGTGCTTTTTTTTCCCTCCAGCAGCTAACTAACTAAATATAGACAGATTTAGCTTGTGACAAACATCCCTACAGTGGTTGTTTTGGTTGACAATATAGCATTTTCTTTCCTGTAGAAAATTTTCTCATGCATTTGAAGCAAGTACTTTAACATGAAATTAATCTTGCCATAGAAGTTTATTTTGTATATTTCTGTTTGACTGCTAATACTGTACATATCTGTGAAATCTATCCATACTTTACCACAGTTAGTGTACCTCTCTTCTGTCCACCAAAAGTTTTCCCTTTTAGTGATCATTTAAGCTTGTGCTCATCTTCCTGATGGTGAACAGATAAATTCCAGAGTCCTGAGAGAATTAGCTGATCTAGTTGCCAAGACACTCTCCATGATATTTGAAGTCATGGCATTCAGCTGACTTCAAAAAGGGAAATATCGTACCACATTTTAAAAAGGACAGACAGAAGAATCCTGGGGACTACCAACCTATCAGCATCACCTCTGTGCCTGGGAAGATCATGGAACTGGAAGCTCTGATAAAGGCACATGGAGTACAGGGAGGTGCTTTGATGTAGCCATCATGGTTTCACCAAGGGCAACTGCTGCCTATCAACCCAGTGTCCACACAATGAAGTGACATCTGTGGACATGGGAAGGGTAATTTTTCTGGACTTGTGTAAAGCCTTTGACAAAATCCCCCAGAACATCCCCCTCACTGAACTGGAAAAATATGGATTCAATGGATAGACTGATGAGAAAGGGGTTGGATGGTCACATTTAGAGGGTAGAGGTCAATGGCTCAGAGTCCTGATGGACAACAGTGGAAAGTGGTGTTCCTCAGGGGTCTGTACTGGGACCAGTGTTATTCAATAACTTCATTTATGACACAGATTATTTGCAAATTTGCAGATGAGACCAGCCTGAGTGGTGTGGTTGACAACCTGAAAAATCAGACGTCATCCAGAGAGCTGGACAAGCCTGAGAAGTGGACCCTTGGGAATCTCATGAGGTTTAACAAGTCCAGGTGCAAGGTGCTGCACCTGGGTTAGGGCAATCCCTGGTATCAACACAAGTTGAGGTGTGAACTGATTCAGAGCAACACTGCTGAGAAGCACTAGAGGGTGCTGCTGGATGAGAGGCTGGACATGACCCAGCAATGAGCACTCACAGCCCAGAAAGCCAATTGTACCCTGGGGTGTCTCCAAAGCAATGTGGGCAGCAGGGCCAGGAAGGGGATTCTGCTCCTCTGCTCTGCTCTGCTGAGACCCCATCAAGAGCTGCCTCAAACTCTGGGGTCTCCAGCACAGGAAGGACATCAACCATTTGGAACAAGTTCAGAGGAGGCCACCAAGATGATTAGAGGGATGGAGCACCTCTCCTATGACAAAAAGAGACTTGAGGTTGTTCAGGCTGGAAAAGAGAAGGCTTTGTGGTGACCTAATTGTGGCCTTCCAGTACCTGAAAGGAGCCTACATGAGAGAAGAACAAGACTATTTACAGGGGCATGTAGTGACAGGACAAGAGGGAATGGCTTTAAACTGAGAGTAGGTTTAGATATTATGAAAAAATCCTTTACTGGAAGGGTCATGAGGAACTGGAACAGGTTGCCCAAAGAAGTTGTGAATGCCTCATTCCTGGTTATATTCAAGGCCAGGTTGGACAGGGCCTTGAGCAACCTGGATCAATGAAAGATGTCCTTGTCCTTGGTAGGGGGTTGGAACTAGGTGATCATTAAGGACCCTTCCAACCTTACCCATTCTATGATTCTATGATTCTATGATTCTATGATTCTATGATTCTATGATTCTATGATTCTATGATATGCCTCCCTTTCTGTTCTTTTCTGTCTATCTATAGAAAATCTAAAGACGTTTTTTGAAAACTTGTTTTGAGGAAGGATTTCTGTTCACTAGTGATCTCTTATTGTGTCATTTAGATTTTGCTTTTCTAGATTATATTTCTCAGCAAAGTGATTATAGATCGTGAACAGGATTTGTCTTCCCTGTCTCCATATCATACAGTAATTTTGGTATGCATACATATGTGCCTAAAAAAACCCAATAAAATTTATATGCTATGGTTTCTTTCTATATGCATACAAGAAGAGTATAGGTAGAGGGTTATGCACTTGTATGACACTGTTATCTGTAATGGCTTATCTTGGTTCTCTGACATGGTTTTATTATCTTATTGGTATAACGTCCCAAAGGAGCATATTCCCCTGTGTAGCTTGATACCAAATTTGTGTTTGCATAATGTTTAATTGAAGTTACTGCTGAAATACATGAGCTCTGCATTTCGTAATATAAAAACTACAACGTGCCTGCTTTGAACCCTTTGCATAAGAAAAGAATGTGCATACTCTGAGTTAATTTCCACAAGGTATACAGAGTATGAAACATACTAATATGACCCTTTTGGTCAGTTTGAAAAAGCGAGTGTTTTCTTGAAAGTGCAATAACCTCGAGTACATCTCGAAACCTTTTAAAGGTCTCTTAAACAACATAGGCATCAAGAAATTGCATTTATATTGCATGTTTAAAGTTGTGTGCTACAGAGCCAATTGCAAATGGTTTTTTGCTTCCACACTGTACGAGTAATTTTTGTTCCTTTTATGTATTGAAGCAACTGGAGATGATAAAAAACAAAAATAGCAGTGGCTAATACTCACAGATTTTCACTACCCAGGACAACCTGATTAGAAGAGAAATTGTGACAGATTGGAGGTCTCCTCTTTGCAAAAAAATGGAATTAGGACCTTTGGTAAACTAGTGAAAGAAGATATACAGCAGAATTGCCACGGTACAAAATATTCTGTAGAGATAAACTCAATAGCATGAATGAAGGAAGTGCTCACTTTTGATAATTGCTTATCTAGGAAAACAAGGTTCATGAGTATGTTTTTTTGCCTGAGGTACATTGTCAGTTTCCCCTATTAGATCAACCTTGCTAGATGTCAAATATTCTAATCATTGTGAACAAAGAAGCAGTCATGTGCAGAGGGTAAGTTAAAATGGACAGTGACAGTGGATTTCTTCTGTGCACACTATACCATGTTAGCAGTGACATTAAACTGTTAGGATAGCACTTGTGAGATTTGTACTGTGAATCTGTGAATGGCCATTAGCCAAGGATTGATTTCCTTATCCTCCTATGTATACACCCTCTAGAGGAATAACATCCTTAGGAGCCCTAGTAAGAACCTCTGTGGGGGAAAAAAAAAAAAAAAAAAAGTTGTCAGTTTGTAGCTGTCTGTTCATGAGCCTGTTCCAGAGCATGTGTGTTTGATAGAGACCACCAGCTTCTTCTGCATCCATGTGATTAAGGAATCCAAGGTTCTTCTTCTGTTTTCACTCTTTGATACAGGTAACTGTCTGATCTCAAATATTCTCTTTCTCTGTTTCATGTTCTATTTCAGAGAGAATAATAGTATTTAAAATGTTATATTTCAGAATATGTTTGTTGGCAAGCAGGCAGATTAAAGCCTCCTGGGTATGCTTGGAGGCATAGCTGGAGTGTTGTGTCCATGTTCTCTTTCTGGGAGCCTTTAAAACTAGGATTGCTCACGTAACATAAGACATTCATTCAAAGAAAATCCTCTTTCTATTTTGCTCATCAAGAATAAATTATATTACGTTAATAATAAAGTTCTATAGAAATTCTTTTCCTGGGCCTGTGAATCTGGTTATTGCCAGCAAAAATAAGTTTTGACTTTTTAAAGAACAGTTTTCATTGGAGACTTAGATAAACCATCTAATTTTTACTGAAGAATCTAGTAGTTTATTTACATTTTCTTTGATAATTTTATATATTTAGTACAGCTTGTAGGGTGAAAGAAAACATGCATGCCATATCACAGAGTGGCAAACTCTTTGAGCAAACTTTGGTAGCTAACCAAATCCTTCGTAATAGAGCAACAAGCCTCATCCCAAAATAGTTATAGAGAAAGAATTATTAACTGTCTGCTTATCTCACCTTTTGGCAAAAAAAAAAAGAAAAAAATTGTGGGTCAATCCAGAAGGCTGAATTCATGTGGCATTATTATCATGTACTCTAGTAGCTCCACATAGCAGGAACATAAAAAGCTGCATAATTTTCATATTTTGGGGAGGGGGCAGAGAGGAAATTGAATCTGCAGAGCGAATACCTGCAAAAAGCATGAAGACTGGGAAATAGGTTTCAGAAGGGGAATGAACTTTCAGAAGATGACTTGTATGCAGACTTCCCTTTGGTAGGATTTAGAGATGAGCACTGAATAGGAAGGCAAAATCAATCTGATTCCCAAAGAAAGCCCTACATAAAAATTATCATTTGTTCCAAAAAGAAAAGGGAGAGGTTGCAGGGGAGGGGTGAGGAGGGAAGCACTGTTCTATTCCTATCAATATCTGAAAAATAGGCTTTTATTCTTGATTGTACCTCATATTGGTGTGAATAAAGAAAGCAAAAATCATCAAGGCAAAGATTTCAAGAAACAATCTACATCATTCAGCCTTCCTGTGACTAGGAACATGGGCAGAATATTAAGAAGAAAAATGCTGTCATTAATAAGCTACAAGGAAGTACATGCATACAGAGTGCTTCTACAGTCGCTGTCCAAACAGGTGGGTGTAAAGGCTTAAGTTGCAATAACGAGGACTAAAGGATCTGTCCATAGATGTTGTTCAGGAAGCACAGCACTGAACAGACGAGGAAGGAGAAGGGCACGGGAGGAGTGCGGGGGTGACAGTGCCAGTTTTCAAAGCTGTTACAGATAAATCAGCACTTTGAAAACAAACCTGCAAATAACAGAGTGAAATGCCCAGTTGGATCTGTGGTGTCCCTAAGATAATTGTTACGAAAAATCATATGCATTATGAGCCTGGAAGAATGCATATGATGAAATGGCATAAATCACACCACAGCAAGCCACCAAAATCATCTCCTGTGAGCACACTTTGAGTTCATTAACTTGAACATGATTCTTGTCTCTGACTTGAGACACTAAGAAAAATAGTCTTAAGAAGGAAAAACCAAAAGAGCTTTTGGGCATAGTTTCTTTGGAAGTACTTGGTTTGACAGTCTTAGGACCAGGAGCTATTTTGTAGCAACATAAACACCTCAGCAAAGCCTACAGTAGCATGCCCTGAGAGGAGGAAGATGGAGTTGCCTTCTTTTTCTTCCTGATTATTTGTATACCAAGGCAAATCACCACATTTTTAACAACATAGTCATCTGGAGAAAGATTTTGAAGATGTTTCTGAGATGAGTTCTCCGAAACCTGTTCCTTTTTTACTTTCTGAAGAAGTAAAACTATTGTTAATCAACCTGGGCACTTTAGATTTTGGAATAAAAGTTATGCAGCCTTAAATGTGTTCCGTCTCTATATTAGAAAAGGGATAGCCTTTTCCCCAGGGGAAACTCTTTTCATTTGCATGCAATTACTCTTATATTGTTTATGTTGCATATTTTAAATGTTCACTGTGAAACCTGTATCAGCAAGGAATTCATTCTTGATTCACTGAACAGACACTAGTAATCCCACACTGCTTGGAATATTGCCATATCTGGCCAAAAATATTACAATTGGCAAGAAATACATAACTTAAGACTTTTTAAAGTAATAAATTGCTGTTGTATCTTCTGGCAGAGAAGATCAGCCCTATTGTTAAAGGAAAATCTGGTGTATTAGGTTTCTTCAATAGAGGCATTGATCTAGATTTAGGAGTTTGTGAACACAATCGTTTGCTCTGTTTTGGTATGCCACTTAATTTTCTTTGCATTATTTTTCTTCAGTTCTCATAAGAGAAAATTATCGTAAGAAAAGCTGCCTTTGTATGGCTCTCTGCTGATATTGATACTTTTAATAGGCTAAAAACTGCTTTGCCTGCATTAGCGCAGCTAATGACAGCTCAGGAGCTTGGCTTGCTTTTTGCTCCTTTCAACAGAAGTCCAAGACTTTCTCCAAACTGTCTCTTCTGTTTTCTTATATTTCTTATAGGAATGTGATTTAATAATCAGTTTATTTATCTATTTAAATATCTACTAAAACATTTAAATACTATCTACATTCTACTACTATCTGCATTCAGGACAAGTCTAGCACTTTTGTGTGTACTACTCAATTGTACTATTGAGTGTAGAGGGAGGCAAAAGAAGCATTTGTTGTGGAAAGAAAAAAGTTTGGCCATTGAAGGAGATCTGTCTGTTTCATACTTCTTTCATGAGCCCGGCTCAAATGAAAAGAAATAGATCCAAAAAGCCTGGATAGCTAATAAGTTAATAATCATTCTGTGGTCTTTACTATTTCCCAGCCAAGATGGTGAGAAAAGACATGCAGTGTAAGTAACTCTGATTTGTTTAGATATATTTGTTGAGCATTCATATATAAGAGAAATTAAAAGAGATACTGTGGTAGGGGCCTATTGTTATTTAATGTAGTTGTTGGTGAATAAAATTCTCATGGGAAATCTTTTATTTCTCTTCCTAATGGAGAAAAAAATCAAATTTTGTGGCTTCTAAAAAGGAGGTTTAGATAGAGATTTTGTACTGAAAGGAGGCAGAAAGTGTATGCATAAAACAATATTTTGTATAGATGTATATTTAAGCTTCAATTTTTCAGCTTAAGGAAGAATAGGAAGGAAAAACAGCACAATCAGTAATGTTCATGTCATTCATTTAACACACTTAGGGGATAACCTTTACTTGAGACCAAGGAAGAAGTAGCACATAAAAATAGTAAGTAAAAGCATAGTAAAAATATATTGATTTCTGATATGCCTGTTTAAATAACCTCTTACATATGGACCTATTGCACCTATTACATACGTTGTAGAGAAATTCAAAAATGAAATTTTTTGTGATCAGTGTTTATCACACCTTATGATTAAATAAAATGTGTTTTAATGCATATTTATCTTATACTTCACATAATGGGTTTCAAACATATTAAGATATTAATATGGTAGGAAGACTTCAATGAGATTTACCTGTCAGTTAGAATTTTCTTTATCATGGCATGGACTGGCTCTACAAACAGTATAAAACATCCTGCCTAGATACAATTTTTAGGGATGCCATACCATACCATACCATACCATATTTAAGAATGTCAGAGCATCCTTGCCATTACAGACTCTTAATTTTAGGGTCTATCAGTGGGTTGTAGGGAAACTTTGGACTTAAGCAGTATTTTAGTAATAAAAATATACTTCCCCCTTTTTATCATCTCAGGACTATGACATGAACTAGCAGAGGCTCTTTAAAGTCTCACTTTGTATCCGTTTAGATGAGGAGCCTTATGGTCCCATTGGGAGATTGAAGTAGTTCATTTTACTAACTATAGGCTATGCAGAAAGACAAAGTGCTGCAAACCTAGAAGGAATTAGAAAAGAAAAATGAATGCATACCAGAGAGAGTTTCTGCTGTTTATATTTGGAAAATATCTTCGCAGACATAACTGAAGTTTATACTATAATTTGTCTCTGCTGCTGATAAGAGCAGCAACTCGATATTAAAAAGAAGGGAACATCAATTTTTTTTTTTCCGTCATTTTTATTTCAAAGTTTCATACAGTCCTTGTTAAGGTATAACAGAAAGGACTATCTTCTTTCTTAATGCTGCCAATAGCAAATAAAAATAGTTCGTGATATTTATCATTATTCTTTTAGAACAAAAAGCAAATTAAACTACTGACCATGTAAAAGTAACATCTGAAAACTAAATATAATTTCATCACAAATTGTTTGAAAGGAGGAAGAACGAATTGTGAGTGGCTCCATCCAGAAAGCCTGTCACTTAGGCTAAAACAAAAATGAAACCCCTGCTTCCCAAAACAACGAATCACAAATGGACACATCTTTTATTTTGCTATGCCTGAAATTGCTGTCCAAAAGGCAGTGTGGTGACTTCTGGTCTTAGCTGTGATCATGGCATCAAAAACTGTCATTGTGAGAAATTGGAAAAGCACACAAATTCCATCAATGACTGAGTGGACAAACACAATACAGAATGCGCTTGTTACAGAAAAAAAATTTGACACATTATTTGTAAGATAAATGCAACCACAAGTCTGCCACCTGATACCCTGCTTTTTAGTTTTATCTCTTTTTCCTTTTTTGTCATCTCTTCAGATGCTATATAGCTTCTAGTCATCTAAATCTGAACAGCTTTCAACACTGAAAGGGGTATACGTATCTATAAATATATATATATAAATATAGACGTACATAAGCTAACACACATGAAGAAGCGAGCTATAAGTGTGCTCTAAGAGAGCGGCTTGTGGGCTGCACTAGGGCTGTCTAGCACTCTTGTTCATTTATTATTGGAGAGTGTGCTGTAACAACAACTTCATCTACAAAGAATAACATATCAGGGGCAGATAGTGGTGGTACTGGTAGTAGTTGCCAGCTATTTCATTTACAGCATTAAGCCACAGTATAAATTTTTCGTGAATTCCAGGAAAATGTGCTTAGAACCACCTAAGGAAACCCAAGGGTTTTTAAACGGCATTTTTTAAGTACACATTATGCTAATATTTGTCTTTTATTTGTGTTGTACAACCAGAACATTTTTAGCTGTTACCTGATATCTTGTTCCTTTCATCATTTCTGTATTGAACATTCAATCCAAAATGATAAATATGCTTGCAGTACTGGACTTCTATGATAATTACCTAAGTCAGATGCTAATTTTTTTAGACTGGATTGTAAAATATGCCTTTCTGAATATTGAGAGTGTAACAAAATGCTTGAAGCAATCAAATCCCTATTAGA
Organism: Sinosuthora webbiana; assembly: GCA_013397395.1. Lineage (NCBI taxonomy): Eukaryota > Metazoa > Chordata > Aves > Passeriformes > Sylviidae > Sinosuthora > Sinosuthora webbiana. Next base: position 165,045 of record VXBN01012213.1, read on the forward strand.
AGTAGTTTTCACTGCATCTCTACATCTTATGGTCTGACATAATTTTGTTCTGTAACCTTGACAGAAGTATAAGTATCTTTTTTACTAGTAGAGCATCTGAGGTGTCAGTACATTAAAAGCATGTACATCTCAGAAACGTTCTAGATGAAGGCACTTGTCACTCACCCACTGGTGAAAGTTTTTCTGTAGAATAAAGCAGTGCTTAAGTAGCATTGCTGGAACCCTCCAGTCACATACAATACAAGAGAAGGAAATACTGAGGTCTACTTTCTCTGCTGCCATTGCTCTAGTTACTAGTAAAAACAAAGTTATTATAGCATGCTCAAAGTGTTCAGAACATTTTTTTAGTTTATAAAAATGCATGAAAATATGTTTTCCAGTGTATGGGAAGTCCTTAAAGAAAGCATTAGTGTATTAAGTGAATAATCTTTATCTGCCTTATTGTACAGAACTGCATTGCATGGAAATTGTAGAGGATTACACAGCGCATAAATGAGACAGATTTAGGCCTTCAGTCATATTTGCAGGACATCACAAGTATGACTCATGTATGGTATGGAAAATTGATTAACACAACATTGTCACTGTGCTCAGCTTCTAGATGAAAGATGAATTAGACAGAGTTTGATATTATTTGACATGTTTAGTAGAATGAGATGAATAGAAATCCATCTGTACACTCATTCAGAGTGTACTGCATCATATCCTTTGCATTTTGATTCTTTATATCCTGCCTTAATAACTTCAAATATGATCTTGATGGTCCTATTCTATTTATTCCTGCTTTCTATTGTTCTACACTCTTGGGAGGGTCGTGAAATTCCCTTGGTGGACAAGATACAGTTTAACTTGTTAGATTTCTGATAGGGCAGAAGGATTCCTTTGGAGGGGCTTCTCCAAGGAATTTTCACCTCTTGTTAACACAGATCTTGCAGAAATGTTATTCTATCTAAAAAGAAGGAAAGGTTCTGACTGACTTGACTGATACTTTATTTCCAAATTGATGCATTCAAGAGAATATGATTACTAAAGATTCCTTTCAGAGTTAAATACCACTCATTGTAGAGTGCAGCATGGGAAATTGGCCTATGTCCTTAATATTTCTCCCTTTTGATGGGAGGGAGAGAAAGGCCATAGAAATGGCAAACATGATCACACAACACTGATATTTCTCATGGGAAATACTTTCCACAGATAATAATATCCAAATGCTGGAACTAAGAATTTCACTTTTTCCTACCCAAATGACTTGGATATGATGTTCTTTGTCATATTTTGGGGTATAATGTGACTTACTATTCCTTAAATAGATATATAGTCTGCCTTCAGGGCAATATTTCACAGGTGTTATGTCAGATGATTTTAAAGGCAGTGAAACAAAAACTACCAGGAAAAAAAAAGTAGAAACCTGATCTACTGCTCTGCTGGTTTTTAATTTTTTTTAATTATTTTTTTTATATTCATGCACTATTTTCATGCTTTTTTTTTATTATTATTTTTTTTTTGTAGTGAGATGTATGAGAGAGGTATTTCTTCCACAGAAAAACAGTGAAAGCCGAAACACATTGTGGGAGAAGGGAGTGCTAGCCATCACTCCTATCACTCAGTTGCTCTGTGACCTGAGGAACCCCCGTTCTGTGCCTTTAATCTGCTGAATGAAACCCCTTTCACAGATGACAGCTGTTGTGCACTTCATGCCTGCACTTACCCAGCAAGAAATGCCACACTTCCACTGTGGCTGCATGATCTGGGTATTAAACAAAACATAACAAAGTGAAACAAAATAGAAAATGTTCAAAAAGCCTCTGAATGAACTGGCAAGAACTGATTATACCATAAAACAGAAGTTTTCATGGAAACCAAATTTAACTGTACTGGGAATTTCCATTAGAAGATTAAGTGATCCCTGAAAAGTTAAAACTGGAATTAATCTGGGGTGAGCTAGTCAGATGGTTAGGCAGTAGCTTATTACAGTTGTTAAATGACTAGAGATCAACACGTTGTGATGTCACCCTGGGAAATAGAGCAAAACATGCAGCTTTGGAAGCAACAGTTTTTTCCTAAATTTGTTGATATTTTCCTTTAAATGGCATGGTTTTGAAATGGCGTAATAGTTTCAGGACAGATGCAACTTTTCATTCCCCCCATGTTTCATGCACATAAATACAACCCTGCATGTCAGCTCAAATGGAAGCTCATTTTTCAGTAATACTGATTAAGTCAAAACACAACTTTCTGGAGACACTTAGATTGAAGCTCTGCAAAATTTGGGAAATTCCTATCAGTAAGCAAAGAGACTCAAGTATTGAAGTTTCTAGACTCTTGATGTTGACAATTGCTGGTGTAAATCTTTTTCAGGCACTATATTTTTTTACAGGTGTGTCAAATACCTGTCTAACAGATCTTAGTATATCTAAACAGGAAAGCACAGGCACCTGGGATAGAATAGGTCACCATCATCCTTTTAAGTGTGCAATTGCCATTCTCAACCTTTTAATCTATGATTAGTCATCTAATTGTGCGTCCAAATTTAGTTGGTGCACTTTGCATGCATAATTAATTGATTTCCTGAAGATCTCTCCTAATTTTTAATTACTGCTGAAGCTAGCGTTAAATATGGAATGAGCCAGTCTGTGCACCAATTTCCTTAGAAACTGGATGCAGACAGATTGTGACAGGCATGAGTATTCGTGGAATACAGAAACTGGCTGCTGTCTAGGCTGGGATATGTGAACTTGACCACAGGTTCAGGTTAATTCACTTACTGTCTGGCTGAAGCAAAGTCATTCAGTCTTAATTGGTAACACAGGCATTGCTGAAATACCGGCACAGAAGAAAACTTATTACATTTAAAGGAACTCTTCTGAAGTTTGTGCCATTTTCACCTGTAATTATATGAAAATGTAAATGCTTAATACCGAGTAATAGAAACCCTTATCCAACCTGAATTTTGGTGCTGAAATCAGAAACTGTATGACAGTCTATCTGCCTTACTGTGATGTATATTTCCATACCTCGTTAATCAGATTAAAATCTCTGCATGCAGCAATTATCAGAATAGCAACACCACTGAGACAAACAAGCGCTTTGCCCAAGTAACGACTTAAGGATTTGGCCTACATCTTTTCTCTAATCCATGCTTCTTTGCAAATATGAAGATTTTTTTCCTTTAGGTGTATATTCTAAACCTCCACACTTCAGTTACCATACACTGAAAACAGTACTAACACTAAACTAATGCTCTTGGTAAAATAACTTTATGAAATAAAATTTCATTTTGCTAACAAAAAGGTCACAAATTTGTTCCTATTAGCAACACCATATTTCATTCCCCTTTCTTCATCATCTAACAGTAAATGGCTTTAGTAATAGCTTTGATGCTGTGTTGCAATTTTCATCTTAAGTCTCTGTTTTGCTTCTATAGAGCAAATCTTTCCAAACCAAAAACGGATGTCCCAGATTTATTTTCCTTTTGTTCTTTCTTGCCTCGTTAAGTTAAACCCTTAGTTAGTAAATTACCCTGAATACACTCCACTAGCCTTTTCCAAAGTAAAGGGGTCACGTCAGTCAAACAGGAAAACATAGAAGATATATTTTACTTGTATTTACTTGTATATTTATTATTTCTGTAATGTCCAAAAGCACTTTAAAAAGTTGAACTGCATTAAACCTCCTGCATTATAAAGGATGTATTTTCAAATTCCAAGGAAGAAAAACATGTAAAAGGAATAACTAGTCCTATCATCTACAGGAGAGCTGTAGGTAAGGTTTAATACCTGTGATTACCAAGTGATTTACGTATACTCTATATTCCCAGGACTGTACTGGGAGTTTTCTATTAGGCATTTTCTCCCTATAATAAAACATCCATTTTATTTTATTGCCACTGTGGTGACAGATGTGATCAGTAGGGTCATAAAGGGGCTAGAAAAATTTGTGTGCAGCAGATCAATAAATGGACATGGAAAGCACCAGCCTGTAGTGACCTATCTAGATTGTCAAATACAACAGATAGAAATTTTTTGTAAGTACAAAGACAGCGAAACACAACAAGTGACCAAGGTCATATGTTCAAATGGGGTTTTGTCTTGCTACTGTCAGACATAAATATTTGGCCACAGAAACTATTGGGATGACCCAATAAGGCATTTCCTGATTTTATATATAGCTTCTTCCTGTTAATATGCCCAACATCAATTTTTTGTTCTTCGGTAAGAAAATCTGATCTAGGTATTACATAAGGTATTAAAGGAATTTACTTTATTTTCCTTTCATGAATGCACTACATATGCTTGTCACTTAAACTTATCAAATATTCATACTTTGATTTTTTTAAAAAAGAAATTGTGAAAATTGTTCAAACAAGAAGTTCAGGTAAGATTGCAGGTTTTGTTTTGTAGTGGTTTTTGATTTTTATACTGCATCAGGTCTTTGACTGAAAGAAAATCAACAGCTTTAAATTGAAAAATTATTCTGTTTTTTATATGAATGCACCACCTTGATGCAAAATAATTTTCTGTTCATAGAGATGTAGCCAGTAAATATTTCCTTCCACTCACTGCTTGTGGAAAGGATATACACTCCTTTCACTCAGCACCTCATTGTACACTCTTCTGTCTTTAAAGAAAGTTATATCTGTTCACATTTAATTATATTCTTGTAATAGAAGCTGAACTTTAAAAGAAATTGGAAGTTCCTTTGAGACACTTCTGACTTCTTCAAAGAATAAAATCTCCTTTGTCCTCCCATGGAGCTTCAAAACTGCACCCACAAATATTAATACACTCATCAGTAATTCAACCCTTAGTGAGGTGCACATTATATCTTTTTTTTTTTTTCAATCTGTGTTTTGCTGATTATTTTTTCTATTCAGCTACCATATTTATGCATTCATTTATAATTTCAAAGAAAACAAATGGAGGGTATTATGTGTTCTCATAATTTTATTGATGAAATGCATACCACGTAAAAAAAGCAGTATCTTGTACTGACAATCATCAGTCTTATATTACAGTAAAGAATATTTACTATGTTATAAAGACCTGCAGTGCAATTCTAGCTGACATAAGAGTAAGACTGTTAACATATCTAAAGGATATAATAATAGTAACTTCATCTGCAGGGTGTGAAAGTTTTTCCACATGTGTAATAGATACAGCAATACTAATTTCATCATTGGCTTTGGATATTTGACTTTAACTGTGTAAGAATAGGGACTTGTCCAGCTGTTTAATGCAACAGTGGGGTTTTGTGCTACAGACAATAAAGTTTATCTTGCTGTCTTGTCTAACCTGCTCTCTTAAATTCCAGACAAATTCTAGTGTCATTTTTCACATGAAATACACTCAGTAGCATGTGGAATTTAAATTGATGGGTTTATTTAGGTTTCCACTTAGTGCAATTATGAGATTTGGGATGTCTCTAAGATGACCAAAAAAGAGATACTGGACCATACTTGTGCATAGCTATCATTGCTCCAATTGTCATGTACTTAACCCTTGTTCTGAGTTTGCAGAGAATCCTTTTGGACTGAGACCATGTCTGACTGATGTTTCACCATGGAGTGTAAAAGTATGAAAAAGTGATCTAAGAGGCTTTTAGAGATTTAGCAATATTTTTAGTTAAAGTTTTCTTTATAGTGTCTTCTAATTTCTGTTTCTAGCATATAAATTCATTAGTGTAACATCATGAAATTATTACTGAAGAAAAGTTTCAGAAACTAATTGCAAGATTTTCTGAACAGCTGCTGCTGGTTACAATCCTCTGATTCTGCTAAATTGAAGATTGTATGTCCTGCTAATAATACATCTCCAATCATCTTTCCACATAGATTGGACCACCAGTCAGATGCTGGTCTGACTTCTTGTGAGAGGGTTAGGCATGAGAAGAAATTTAGTTGGGTACATTCCATGTCTTACAGGGTTCAACAATGTATTTGAAAGACTTCTGAAGTCATACTCAGAAATCCTTCTAAAAGTTTCTGAAACCAGTTTACTTATCCCCCTCACTTAAACATATCCATAAACAGAGGTTTCATGTCCTTAAGAAGAAATGCTGTACTGTACAATCAGGATGACAAGTTTTTGGATCCCTGAAATTTCATACTAGGTATAAAATATAATTTCAGAATGAAGAACAATAGGCATCATGTGGCAAATTAGTATTCAAAATAAAAATAAAATTAAAAGCTGTAAGAAAAATAATGTCCTTGCTATAGTTACTCTTTGTGATCAATGGCAAACATATACCCACTCTTTGGGGTGAAATTATTATAACTCTCGCTCTTTTCAGACAATAAACATTAATTGGTTTTTGGTCTGGTTGATTTTCTGCATTCATTTCTTACCCTTATTGAGTAATCAAACTAATTGACACAGACACAACACTAAGATTCAGAATAGTTACATTATCTTACATTTAAAAATTGAGACAAAATTGGTACAATTCTGATGTTTTTATATGCCCACACATATTCTTGCATATCTATAATATGTATATAATTGTTTTTAAATACATGACAATATATCACAAAAAATCTTCAAAATATTATTTTCCTTTGAATTTCCTACCTTAATATAACTAAATATTAGATCTTTTCTTCATATGAGAAAGAGCAATAAGAACAGTGACTATGAGTGTCTGTCATATTACTGATACATAAAATACATAGAAAAGTCTATGTCTGTATGTGTATATGCATGTATATGCACACATATTTGTCCATATTTCTGCTTGTCCAACTCAGTAATAGAATATCTTTAGTGGCAGAATCTGCTTGTTCTTAAGATAGCATCTTAAGGACCTAATTTTTGATTTGGGAGCTCCTTATGTAATATGTATCATATATATATTTATGTTATATGTAATATAACTAGGTTCAGGGTTTTTTTCCAAAAAAGATTTGCCTTCACTTTTCACACTATTCTATTCATTATTTTGAAGGCTGGGCAATATCAAGCCAGTCTGTGCTGAACCAGAGTGACCAAGAGAGAATCATTTGCTCTAAAGAGCTAGCTTATAATGCAATGACTCACAAACTTAGTATTTATTTCAGGGGCATGACCTTAAAGAAGACATTTGACTTCAAAAAGATGTTCCTGCGTACTTAAACTCATGCGTCATGGTGGTGTATTCACACTGAGTCAAGGCTGCTGGCAAATTTAGGCTGATATTTCCAAACAGGGAATCAGAAACATGCTATGAATTCTCTAGTCCATTTGACTGATTAAAAAGTCAGCATTTTATCTTCTGATACAGCTGTGAAATAGAGAATGGAAACTGTCTTGTGTTTGCTTTTAATTTCTGCACATTCTAAACATTAGCAATGCCCTGTACACTCTGTGTAATTGGGAAGTATTGCAGTAAATGAGATTCCTTCATTAGTGTAAAATATCTATATTTATCAAAAAACTTTTGAAAGCTTCTAAGTGGTATGAATAGAAATGTAAATATTTCAGAGGATTTTATTTTTAATAAAGTGTAAATATTTCTTCATACACACTCAGTTGTATATGCTGAATGAATGTGCACAAAGAGTGCAACATTTAACTTTGTAAAGAAATATAATACATCACTCTGATAATGAGCAAGTAACAAAAATGGAATTTTATTTTTTCTCAGTGTTTTAGTGACATGCACTGTGTTTTCATCTGAAATCCTGGGGTATTACAAAGATTGAAATTCTCAATATCTACTCATCTAAAAAGGTCAATTCATATTTGTTTCAAGATTGAGATTCGATGATGAAATATATTTATTGGTTAAATCTGGACTCCAGAAGCATTAAGAGAAGGACATCACAAAATTTCCCATGGGTATATCTTGGCAATAATTGCCTGCAGCATCACAAATACATGTTGAATATAGTAACAGTCATGAACCTTTCTCTAAAACTTCCTTAATTTTAAGTATGATAGCTATTTAGCAGTCACCCATCTCCAAAATTAAAGAAAGGAAAAAAAAAATAACCACCACCATATGTTGCTACAGAAGAAGTCAGCGAAAAACAGTACTTTATCATTTTAGTTATTCAATTTGTGACAGTAATTAGCCACAGCAGGATCTACTGAATGGATCTGACCAATCTTCTTTTTGTTTTCCTTTGTCAATCCTCTATCTCAGCTTTTGGAAACTTCTGAGAAAGGAAGAGAGTACAGCTGAAAATTAAAAGACTAACTTGCTTTGCCTGAGCAATAATAATTCAATTACCTTAGTTTGATCAGGTGAAATGAAAGACCTATTGATCTGAGTACATATTTAGTTTCAGTATCATCAAATCCCTATCATAAATATAAGTTGATCATCATTGCTTTTAATTTTTATAAAATGAGTGATTCCCAAATTGAAAGTTTTTTCAAAGCGTTTGAAATATGCTGGTGGAAACGAATTTATTATATCCAGAATGAATGATAGCGGATCACAGATACTAATTTTTATATTCTTGTCCTCCTTTTTTTTTTTNTTTTTAACGCACAGAACTATTATATTTTTGACAGTGATAACAAAAGAACAAGTGACTGTATTTGAAGTGTTGTAATTATTCATGACCTAGGAGGAAGAAAGCCTTCTTTCTCAGTCCATGTTCACAGGCCCACCAATGCATCCATTGTTAAATGGTCAAACATTCCAGTCATACTTAGGGAACAATTTAATGTGTGCTAAAGTCAAAAGGAATCTTTCCACTACTCTTTGCATTAGCTTGATAGATCATAGAGATTTTAGGATAGAGATTGTCTTTTTGTTAGGTATAGACCATGCAAAGCAAATATTACCTGCTTAGTACAGATACTTTTATCATAGCAAATTGTAGCAGGTTTTCAATCCAAAGTGTGGCCTATGTGAGGAAAAAGAAAATAAATAGCAGTCCCGTAAAAAATTTCCATTTTTTCTTCCTCTTTTCACTGAGAGGTGAGACAGCAATCTGTTTTTCATTAACTTGCCCTTGATACTGACTTTAATAGTGTGAATATCAGTTTAACAGATAATCCTACATGGCTTTGTCTGATACTATAACATTCTTGCTTCTTTGCTAATGTCATTCCCATTGGTTATTTTCTAACAAAGGTTTGAATGAAACACAGTAGGAAGGCTGTTCAAATAAAAGTATTTTGCAATACTTCAGAATTGTAATTAATCCATAGGATTCCTGTAGATTGGAGTTTTTTTACTGGCTAGTACCAAATGCTTGCCATAAGGTATACTACTTTTTGGGTTTTCTTTCCTTTTTTCCCATACTCTAAGGAAGTATAACCTGACAAAAGAATATGCCTTTTGTCTGGAAGTCTGAATATTTTTAGGTCAATTGATTCACATATATTGCTTAGTGTGTGTTATTAGGTTAGTCAGCTACTGACAAATGTAGCACAGATTCTAAATAAGATTATTTTTATACCACTATTTACAAATCTGAGTTCTCAGCTGGGATTAGAGTGATTAGAAAGCACAGGCCATTAAAGAAAGTCATGAAGATGTGTTAGCTTGTGGCAAACCAGCAAATCTGTTATCATCTTCAGTTATTTTGTGTGTGTTTAGAACAGAAAAGTTGCCTATGGCTGAAATTACTCAGCAGAGGCAAAGAGTAGACACACATGGCACGTCCATACCATGCACAATGCAAAACGTGAAAATTAGATTTTGAGTGCTGTCTGGATCTGGCTGGCCCCTAGCATAACCTTCAGGTTTGTGTCATCTGCACTGACAGACACAAATGCCCAAGGAGCTGCTCTGCCAGAAAGGAATACTCAGTGCCCACTGCTCAAGCCCCTTCCACCTCTGACATATCCTCACAAAGTCTGGCATTGGCAAAAAGTCAATGACTGCTTGCATTGAGTTACTCCTGCCTGAAGGTATCTTTCAATTCCCTTACATTGCCAGGCTGAAGCAAGCCGTATTTGTGAGGGGCAAAGCCTGGAATGATTCAAAATGTGTTTGTGATAAGAATGTAACATTCCTGCAGCAAATTGAGTCAAGTCCAAAGGGATCCACAAATGGGAGTTTTTTGCCTTATTCATTCCCAGCTCAATCTATACAGGTAAACTGCTGTAAACTCTTGTTAAAAAAGAGTTGCTACTTATAACAAAGAATGCTAGCCTTGCTTAACAGAAAAACCAGTACACTGAAAACTGAGGAGCAGATGTGCTACCCATTCTGTTGACCTTGGCATATGGCAGCACCTCACAGACTGGCAGGACCTGTAATAATCTCCTGAACAATCAGATCTTGTAAGACAGAACACTTAGAAATTACCTTCTGAATATACCTTAAGAGCTGCTAGCATTACTCAAATGTATCAGCTCCCATCTGAAAATCTGATTCCTCCAAACCAAGCTT
>VXBN01012213.1:188467-249918 GCA_013397395.1 Sinosuthora webbiana
GCGCCCCGCCGCGGGGCCGTCCCGCGCGCGCCGCGCTCCGAGCGCGTCCGAGCGATTCCGAGCGGGAAGTCGGGGCGCTCGCCGGGATGGCGGGGCGGCGGGAGCGCCGGGCGGCCACTGGAGGCGGGGAACTCCCGGGTGTGAAGGAGCCGCGGTGCCCCGGGCGCGGCAGCCTCGGCCGGGCGGTGAGCCAGGAGGGACGGCGGCACCTGAGCTGTGGTTCAGGATGCCTGTGCCCGGCTGTCCGTCCGCAGCCGCCGTGGAGCTACCGCCTCTCGTAGGGATGGCTGAAACGCACGGCCAAGTTCGGATGTTTGGTGTTTGGAGAGAAACCAACATCACCGCAAAAACCCAAAATACATCCCCCACACCACCCTTCAAAACACCCTTTTAGCCTGATGTTTGATCAGTGTTGAAAGCAAGCACTAATAAAGTTATAGTTTGGTTTTAAAATAATAATTTTAAGGACATAGATGGATGTGTTTAGGAGATTAGCATTCAAAGTTTAATTGGAGGAATTTACAGTTACACCAAAATGGAAATCCCTGCTATTCTTCTCTTCCTAAAATATAAATACAACTGCTAATGCAGATCTCATATGAAAGGGTAATATATTTTCCTATATCATGTGGAACAAAAATTAAGTTTTTATTAGATGTATAAATCCTCAGCACTAAAGAAATAAACTATTTGTCACCTTAAGAAGCAATTATTTCCACTAGTTTTAATTCCTAGGTAAGAACATTGCTTTGCATTGTAAAAGCAAGCTGATTTTTTATGTCAAATGAACTCTTAATTTGATTTTCATTTTACTTACAAAATGCTTATATTATATCTTATCTATTAATATCTGTGTAGGCTTTTGTATAGGTAGCCTTTATATAGATGTGTATTAAGGCAGGAAATTCCAAGTATTTTTTGCGTATATTGCTGAGTAGAGGGTTGCATGCATTGTCTTATGAATCCTATTCCAATGAATGTTTAAGGTTTGGGGACCATGAAAACATGTCATGCAGTTTCTGGTTACTCAAAACAGCAGTGTCTGTGGTGGCATCTATTTTTCTCAGAATAACAGAAAAAAAAAAATTGACATAATATTTATATTAATGAAATTATTAGTCCTTTGTATATAAATACAGCTGTTATTACCCTTTCTCTCTCTTCTCTATTCATATGCCAGTGTATCATATAGATCCAATATTTTTTGGTGGGTCATGTGCAAGTGCAGCCTATTAGGTTGAACCAAATACTAAAACTGAAATTCAGTTTGACATCCAAAATGTCTTGCATTGAATGATTTTTTTTTTTTTAAAATTCAAATTAGCTCTGAATTAGCTTGGTTCTCAAGAGGACCAAGCTAATTCAGAGCTAATTAGAATTCTTTTTTTTGTCTTTAATTTTTCATTGAATGTAATTGCCCTTCGTTTTCGTCTCCACTGGAATACATTCATAGAGATAAGAAAATACATTTTCTTTCTGCGTTTCTGGGGGGAGTGATTACTTACCCACTATTGTTTTAAAATGCAGCACTTTATCACAAAAATGTAGACTGCAAATTCAAAAATTACCAGTGTTTTTTTTCTTGATCAGCAAAGCACAGTGATCAGTGTGATTTCTTTTAAAGTCATCACAATGCGGGCAAACAAAAGCAAGCCTCATAGCGTGAACAGAACAGGCCAACTGGATTAAATTAGGACAAGTGATAAAACTGATAGGTTTACTGGAGATGCCATGCTAGCCTATATATTTTGTAGTCTTCCGAATACTTTAGCTGATCCCATGTTCTTGGGCAGATCAGTCACCTGAAAATCTTTACATTTGATAAAAATGTCAATCCTAATAGCATCCTTCAGCTAGAGACCTGTCATGCAGACATGAAGGCAAGAGGCAGAAAGAAAACCTATTAACCTGAAGCTTGGTATTAAAAATATTATATAGAAACAAGGATCTGCTTGGCCTTCTTTATTTTTTAACAAAAGATTGATTCAAGCAACACTTACTGATTGCTACATAGATGTTTGCACGTTTGTTTTTGACAGGTTCTCAATACAGCCTCCTCTTGGCCTTTCAAACACGCACACTGCTATTTGATGGCTGAATCACAGAGTGTAAAGAACAGCTCCACCTGGGTAGGACAGGAATAAGCATCATGCTATAACCAGCATATAATTTAGTCATTCTGTCGCTTGAAGACTTGTCATCAGGATTCAAGATCTCTTCTGCATGAGTAAATTGGTTAGTTTTGTGCACAGAATTACAAGGCTGTGATTCTTTATAGAAATAAAAATCTAATAAAACATAAACACCGGTTGCACAAATCAATATAAGTATCTCATGTCCAGCTGCAGCTATCCTCTGTCACAGTTCAACTTGGGTTCTTTCAAGCAATGTTTGTAAAGTATTTATGCTGTGAGCCATTTTATCCTCATATCCGACAGGGTTATGTACTCAACTATGTCACCTTTTAATAGTTCTCTACTTCTATTGTGCTTGTTTTAGTAGTCCCCAGATTGGATTTGAAAGAAAAATAAAAAAGCACCAATAAAAAAAACCCAAACATCAACAAGAAAAAACACTTCGCTGTCTAGTGGAGGAAAAGCAAGTAACAAGTTTTATTGGCAATATTCTTGGAAAATTTTTAGCAATGAGATAGGACACAATGGTAATAAACTTTTCACAACTTGGGTATAAGGATAGAGAATAGAAAACTGAAAGATATGATTTACAGACAGTCAGCAGTAGTTGAATTTAAAAAGTAGGAAATTGTTCTGGAAATGTTTCCAGCAAGCTCATCCCTCTTTAACCCATATAAACAAATGGGGATGAGTTTTGACATTAAAAATAAGCTGTATATGAAGCAGGGTTACTTTATGGCTTGCATGCATAGCTGACATGAGAGTCTGAATAGAAGCACCCCCTGTAGAACACTGGCTTATCCTGTAAGATCTGCAGTGGGGCTTTACCAGTGTCACAGCTAATTCAAACCGAATGCATTACCACATGCTGGAACGATCCCTAGCTAGGAATGCTCAGATTTGTACTGTAATAATCTAAAAATAAATTGTAGTCAGTGATGTCACAATGTGTGATTCTTTCAGCTTTCTTCTGTGCTGAGCCCACACACCACTCAGTGTCATAGGACGTATTTCAGTAAGTGTATACCGCTGGTGAGCTTCAGTGGAGGGTTAGGATTTTCCATGCTTGTCTGTTTTCTGTTATTTATGTGCTAACTGAGATTTGCGACTTGATGGGGAGGCTGAGCTTTTTAAGAGAAGTAAGCTTTGAAAATGAGTGGCACTCTACTGACTCTGCAGTTGCTGTTATGATTTCATATATAGTATGAATATAAACAGATATTTGTATGCGTATTAATTTATTTTGAAACAAACTAAAAATATTTCTGAGATTTAGTTACACAGTTTAGTTTACTCATCATTGGACTAAGCACCTGTAGTTACACAGCTCAGTTTACTCATCATTAAGACTAAGTCCCTTCAACGTCCCACCATAACAGATGACAGATGAAATAATACTGGCATGACTTGATGGTAGCAAACTTCCATCTAGCAGTATTTTTCAGATTTGCATCCATTGAATGCAATAGACAAAATGAGATAGACCATTGCTTCTCTGTTCAGACATTTCAGAGGGAAGACTTTTCCTTTGTCCTCCAACTGGAGGTAGTTATGGCCAATTAGCAGAGGTCTAGGACAGCCAGAAATGAAAAAGGACAATCATGAATAGGATTTCTGACACAAAGTGTTAATTGAAGTGGTCTAATGGCTTGATGATTTTGAAAATTGCTGTTAGTGTGTTGTCTGTGTGGGCTGCAGGCCCTGTACAGACCTAGAAGGAACAGATTTTCAAGCTCTGTAGTAGTGTTGCTGTTGGGTTAATGGTCTTTTCCTGGACTGACCAGCGATCTCAGTCAGTGCCATCATGTGGTGATCTTGTGATATTGATGTCAGACATAGCTGGGTTAGTGATCAAGCTTCGTGATGTGTTAACATCACTTTGGACCCTTAGTGAGAAGATATGCAGTTTAATGCCGACAAGTCTTTCAAAAATCTGTTTGGAGGAATAGCATGGAGAGTGCTCAAATAAATTAGTTATATTTTCTGTAACTGGGTTTCTTTTACAGTTTTAAACTCTGGTGGAAAGTAAGTGGACAGACTTCAATAAATCTCCTGCTTGGTATTCTTTTTTGCTCTGAAACAGATTTTGTAGTGATTATCTCCAAATATCTGTTTGCTCTTTTCTAATAAACAAATCCTACATTATACATCACATTTTGACTTCTGATATATGAAAGCCTTACTTTGTATCCATCCAAATGTAATAAAACCAGGACAAAGCTGATAGCCTCTTTTGAAATAAAAGAATTTTGAATCTAGACATATTTCTATTGTTTATTCATATATCTATGTTTTGTACTGATTTTTTTGGTACTGATTTTAGACTTAAGATTTGCATACATCTCATGCTTGGAAGTAGATGTGCCAGACAGTTTTTCTCCTCTTAAAAAAAGTTTTTTGCAGACACTAAAGAGAACTCTACAACTAAAAAGAGCAGGGGTTTACTCAACCACTATCAATAGTTTAATTATACAACTAAGAATTCTTTATCTGAAAATAAATAAGATTTTCTTACTCCCTCCCAACCCCCCTTTCTCTTAATTTCTTTATTTACTTTACTCCAACAGATATCTATATATAATTTATCACTTATATACCACTTATCTATGAAATACCTCTTTTGAGTACTTGCTCATATACAGAAAAAAATATCTTGAAATTATATAAAAAATATGTTTATTATTTGAGATATGATTCTACCTTTTCTGATCTATTGAGGATGTTTTCCAGATATATCTTTTCAAATAAAGAAAATTAATATATTGTTCATGTAGAACACCATATAAGATATAAGTCATATGATCCCTAATGTACAATACATTTTTACTCATTTTCTTACTGGACATAGCATAAACCAATGACATGAAAAGACCTGTGCAACAGGACCAAGATAAATGGCCCATTGACAGATTAGTGTCATGCAATGAGGTCTGTTGGAGTCTGTGTAATTTCAAGACACTTTTGGTCAGGTTCTTGGAGAAAGTAGTATTTGGATGAAATGGTATGAAGTATTTCCACAGAGCTGACAATATCATATATAATGCTTGAAAGTTTTCTCCCAGCTTCCCATTGGCTTCTTCTAATGAAATTGTATTCAAACCTTTGTTTGAAAAATAAAAAAGAAAGGACAGGCTCTGAGAAATAATGCATCTCCATCCCTTCCTTGAAGAGCTTGTTATAAGCATGGATGATTACGCACACTAAAAGAGTATGCTGGATGGTATAGGACCATGTACTGTCTCAACTCATGTTTTATTGGTGACTGTGTTTATAAAGACAAATGGTTATACAGACTTGGTTCCATCTGTGATTTCTGTCTGAAATTTCTTGGATTTTCTTGTCAAAGAAACCAGGCTTGTGTTAGATGAAGTATTTGCATCCAGTCTGTTCACCTTTTGATTCAGTTATTTCATTAGTTGTGGTGGTGCTCAAGTTTTTGCCAGCTCTCCAAACTAGCATTTTAACACTAGCATATTAAATAATTCTCCTGGATGTTCAGTTACAATGTTTTTGGATCGTATATTTCAGTATTATTTTATAGGTGATTTGTGACAAAAAATGGGGCAAAAAAATCCTCCCCTGGATTCAAGAAGCATTGAAGCTCATGTAAATCTTTGGTACATGAGCCATTACCAAAACTCTCTGACATTTATTAATTAGTAGGAATGTATCTGGATTTCATGGGATGTCTTAGGCAAAGAATGAAGAAGGATTACAGCAACAACTAGAGGAAGCAGCTAGTGAGTGCTGTATGAAATGTACCCTTCACCCAAACATTAGTGCAGATGGTCCAATGCAGCACTTCAGGAAAGCATTCATCAATCATAGTGTTTCTTCTCAGTCAGATATGTAGCCACTGATTTGTTTGCTATAGTTTCCCAATCCAAATATATTTCTACCAATAATGCAATTATTATTATGTCTGCCTACTGCATTTTATATCATCTGCATGAAAGCAAAGATAAGTTCTTAGTACACAATGATGTGAAGGAAAGTAGAACTTTCTGCAAATTATGCACAGCTGGACAGATGAGCTGTGGTGCCTGAGGCTGTGAATTTGTATTAACACAGCCAGCAGTAGGTCTACTTCCTGAATTAGAAATGTTCGCTGTGTTTAGTTTTCAAATGTGCAGGTGGTGAATTTGGGGACAGATGATGTAGATCCAGTGGTTTTGACAGATTAAATAATAGCAGTTGGCATAACTGGAAATTAATTGTGGAGCTGGATGAGACAGCTAGCGTATTAATTTCATGCTCATTGTGATAATATTTGATTTAGTTCAGGTACACAAGTTACTGTGCAGGTGGACTTACTGCTTAAATCTAAAGAGTCCAACAGTTATATAAGCAAATACATTGCTTTGTTTAATCTTACATTTATTATGTCTTTCTTTTTCTCAAGATCTTGTAGTGAACTGTGACTTAGTGTTTTTTAAACCAAATGCTTCTTGTTTATATTGGTTTGATTTCATCTTTACCTAGAGATGTTTCAAATACAGCGCCTTAGGAACATAAAATGCAGGCCACCTGGCACTTACATTAAAAAAAAAAAAACAAACCAAAAAACAAAAAGAGTGAACTAGAAGAGCCAGTAAGCTTTTTATACTGTTGTACTGTTAAAGACATGCTGCATTGATTTATCTGCCCTGATCTGGTACAGAGGTGTGATGTTACTGAAATACAGGGGATTAATGGTGCAGTTAGCATGTGCCATTACTCTTACAGCAAGTTGTTATGATCATAGAGAGACATGGAAGCAGAAGCA
Source organism: Sinosuthora webbiana (assembly GCA_013397395.1). Classification (NCBI taxonomy): domain Eukaryota; kingdom Metazoa; phylum Chordata; class Aves; order Passeriformes; family Sylviidae; genus Sinosuthora; species Sinosuthora webbiana. The sequence continues at coordinate 195,368 of VXBN01012213.1, forward strand.
AAAGTTCCTCCCTAGAAGAGCTGACTGACCCTCTTTTGTGCTGTAGAGTAGCAAATGTACATTTATCCTTGAAATTTTCAATCTGTATTTTCTTTTTCCTGTTGGCTTTGGAAATAAAATGTTGTGGCGAATTGTCCTCTTGTCCAAATCTGTCTTGTCTATAAAAGTTCTAGCTTGAGAAAACTGAAATTAGAGCATGTAGTTAGAGTATTTTTTTTCTCTTTCATCCTTTTCTGCAAGTTTTTTTGTTGTTTGTTTTCTGTAACTTTTTCTTTTGTCTTAGCATCCCAGAAACTGTGAAATGTTTTCCCCTCGTGCCATAATAAAGGTGTAATACTGGTCAATATGCTGATCAATAAAGCAGAATCCCCGTTAACTCTTGGATGATTTGCATTAGCAGTTCTCTTGTGCTGAATTTGAGTGTCTTTAAGTGAAGGATTTCTTGTTCTGGCAATGAAAATTATGTTAGCAATGTAGAAGTTGCACTAGCAATGCTGTAGAAAGGACAGGAGATGGGAGCAGTTGTAATAGTGCCAGTGTGTTGAATTCTCTTAGCTATTACATAGATAAGATTGGGCAGCTAAATCTTATGCATTTTGTATATAAGTAAATGATCACTGTATAATAACACTTCACAGAATCATCATTTTGTGGTGGATTTAATTTTCTGTTTGCCCCTGGAGAGTGGTCATTTGGTGAGGGTTGATACTTCACTGCTTCCTGAAACCAATTAGAGCTGCTTTATTCAAGAGGAAACAAAACGTGTAAATTGGAGAAGATACTGTCTGGAGCCCCCATCAATGAAGATGATGGAGAAATGGGAGTTCCATCTTGGGAGACAGTTAATGGTTTTCTTAACAGCTGTGATAGCACTTGTAACACCACTTCTAGATCTTAAGGCCTGAAAGCTAAGCACTAAGCATATTCATGTCTAAGATGAGGACACTGTATATTCAGTTCTTACCTTCTCCTCAGTGAAAGATGAGGATGCTTCCTAAATGACCCAGCCTCTCCCTCTCTTACTTATCATACACAGCATGGTGGGGTGTTTTCCTTCTCTTGCTAATTACTGCCTCAAGAGGCCCAAGAGGTCAGTCTGTAAACAGGCAGTGAGTTGCAGACAGATGACCAGTTTCAAAGGAGGGTTGACAAGATTAACTTCCAAAGAAATAAAACATGATGTCACAATGACATAGTACACACACAAGTGCATAGAGAGTATAGTAGTAGGAGAAGTGGCAGTTCACATACTGTGTTCTGGAGAATTTAAGCCAGTAGGATATAAATCAAGTTGGATTTACAACAGGAGCTGATGCTTCTGGACATGGGGATTTGGTTTAGTCTGGGGGGTACAATGTAGAAGCTACCAGACAAAGTAAAAGTGCAATTTTTTGGTTTTTTTTGGTCTGTGTGTTTTGTTTAGGTTCTTTTCCCCCCACATGCCAAATTTTACTATTAACTTGCCGTTTCTCAGAAAAACTAGTTTTGCAGAGAAGTCCTTGAAGAATATGAAGAAATTTACCTGGAATTATATAAAGGAAGGCTTAACAAACTGTGGGTTTTAATGGTTCTGTCACTGGTACATGGGGGTGAGGGAAAGAAAATGAGAGTAAAATGTGCCTTCATCCTACTCATATACATCACTTAAAGATATTAATGTAATTGTTGATAAAGACTGTGCAGTTGCTGCTTAACCATTATTTCACATCTAAGTTATATTCCATAGTTATAAAACTTTTTTCTGATCACTTTTTAAAACAGAATTGATACACTTTGCTCAGAATTTGCTAAGAAATAAAGCAGACAGAAGAAAGCAATTTTTCCTCAGAGGTTGAAGAGTGCTAGTCTTTCATGTTCTTAATAAGCAACCTTCCCCTATTTATATAAATGGACATATTGCATACAACAGCAATTTTGAGAGCAATCTTTCTTTGCTTGCTGTGAACTATATATTTAAAAGATTACAAGCATGACTAAGATCTCATTAACACTGTTGCATTAGTTTATACCATTGTCTTCAGTGACACTGTGCCTAATATCTGAGTGTCTAGAAGTATTTAGCGCTTAAAAAAAGGGATAGTCAGGTTCCAGGATTTTCCCCTTTTTTTTTGCAGCTAATATCCCATCATTTAATGTATTGATTTGGCAGAGGTGTCTCTTTTCAGCTAAGAAGAACTTGTTCTCTGTGGAGTAAATTGTTTACCAGCCAGCTATATGTGTTTGCCTTAGCGAATCTGAGTGAAATGATCCATCACAAATTCATGTAACTGCATTAACCTTCTTGACATTGTGACTCTGAAAAGTTAAGATGAGGATAGAGGGGAATGACAGGAGGTGGTGAAAATGAGATTCTTGAACATGATGCACATTTTATTGTGTGTAAAAATACCTAGAATTTAAGTGATTTTTAGAGATAAATTTAACTTTTAAATTTATTTGTCCTCTTTAGATGATTCTTATTAAACAGGAAGAGTATATTTTATCAGAATTTTAGTTCTTAATCCACACTAATTTCTAGTATGTACTCAGATTTTATGTTTAGACAGGTGGAAGTTGCAGGTACAGAAGGAAAAAAATAGATGGAAAAATTTAATCACATTTTTTATTACTTTACACCAATATCTTTTTCTGCTCTTACATGTACCAGGATTGATAATTTATAGTATATACTTTGTATGAATAAATAAGCACTGAATTTTCTCTAAGAAGATATCTCAGACTAGAAGTAGTTTTCTAGAGAAGATTAATAAAAGTAAAAAAAATTGGACGAAGAATCTAGACTTTGCTAGATTGTTACATGCTGTCCAGAGTCTTTCATATATCTTGGGAATAGTGAGTTTGGGGGAGGGAGGAAGGAAACAAAGGAATGAATTTTTTTGTTTGCTTGTTTCTTTTTTCTTTCTTTGTTTAGTTTTTATTTGGCTAATGTACTGTATAAGGCAAAATGGATTTCAGATATCTAGACTGATATATACCCCAGCCTGCAACACCACTCAATCTTACTTCAGAAATGCACAGAATGGCCACTTTAGGGAAGGAGAGGAGAAGGTGAAGATTTGAATCTAGCCCAAATACTGAATCAGAATATAGCTCCAGCACTCAGACTAGGAAATGAATCAGGGTTCTCTGATCTGGATGTAACTGAAGTTGTGCCAGGAATCACTCTTGCTTATCCACTGTGATTTTGAAAGTAGTAAGTTCGTGGACTACCATGACATAGCAAGTACAGAACAACCAGGGGATCAGGCACAGCCAGCATGGGTTTAGGAAATGTAGGTCCTTCTTGACCAAAGTGATCTCCTTTGATGACCAGGTTACTTGCCTAGTGGATGAGGGAAAAGTTGTAATCTGCCTGGATTTCAGTAAAGCCTTTGACATCCTCTCCCGCAGCATTCTCCTGGAGAAACTGGCAGCCTGTGTCTTGGATAGGTGCACTCTTGGCTGGTTTGAAATATGACTGGATGGCTGGGTCGAGAGAGTGGTGGTGAGTAGAGTTACACTTGTGTCAGCTGGCCACAAGTGGTGTTCCTGAGGGCTCAGTGTTGGGGCCATTCCTATTTCATATCTTTATCAATGATCAGAAGTTTGCAGAGGACAGCAGGTTGTGTGTGTGATTTGATCTGCTAGAGGGTAGGAAGGCTCTGCAGAGGGATCTGAACAGCATGTATTGATGGGCCAAGGCTAACTGTGTGAGGTTTAGTAAGATGAAGTGCTGGGTCCTGCACTTCAGTCACAACAACCCCATGTACAGTTTCAGCCTAGAAACAGGAAAGAATTTTCATTTCAGATTTTCATACGTATTGTTACACGAAGGGTGTTCAATTGAAGTATGGTAATTTTTAGGTTCAAGTGTTGCATGTCTATGCACTACATATAGGGCTCTGTACTGTAAAGTAAAAGTCTACAAAAAAAGGAAAGCTGAAATGGGAAGGTGGACAAAAGAGGGGGGACCATTCTCACTGTAGTGATGGTTTTTCCCACAAGTACCTACCATATAACACTATTGGGATTTACAGTTGCAAGACTGTGATAATAACAACACAAAATCTAAAGTGTGAGAACATCAAGGGAAAAAGAAAAATGATGTTATGGAGGCTTCTGGAAAACACTGCTTCAGTGGCTTAGATGATAGCTTACAGGGCCGTGAATTGCAGAGCCTTGACACTACTGAGGTTGAGACACTAATTTACTCAAGGCAAAACATGATTTAACAGCATTCATGAATGAAAAAATTGTATTGGATCACTTAAACTTAATGTCAGAGATATAAAAATTAGGATTGTGTAGACATAACTTAGTGCTTTTGCCTGGATACTTTCTTTTTCTCAGAAAGGAAGAGTGTAGGAAATTCTAAGGGTATTTTTGTTTGTCTTTAGCTTGCTCTATGTAAAGACATAGTGAATCAGTAAGTACCTTTATTTTTAAACTGTACAGTGATCTTTGAAAACAAAACCCCATAATTTACTTTATGTTTTACTATATTCATCAAAATGAAACCGGTACTTTTTTTGTATGCTGTTTGTAAGTACTAGGTGACTTTGTATCCCTTTATAACTTCTATTATTTCTTAATGGATCCTTTGGAAAAAAAGATGTCCTCTCTTCCTAGGACTACATCATTTATCAAACAGTAATTGCCATGGTACATTTAGATGTACTATGACTTTGTAAATCATCACAAGAATTGCCTGATATCCACATTACCCAATGCCTCAAGGTATTCCAAAATACAAAATCTAGCCACAGGCATTAACAACACATACAGTGATTGCTGTCATATTTTGGTGCTGTTCCCAGAAATGCCACATTCAGAAGGTTGTGCTTTGAGGAATGATGCTGCATAATCAGATGGCTAAATTCATTAGAAACTGAGGTACCGCAACAGGGAGTACAATGTTTTCCTTGATGATTTTGGCTTTTGTGATGGCAAACAGCAATACCCACAGAATTTCTTGATCTGATTACCAACCCATTCAGTCTTTCAAACTATTCTCAACACTGGAAATTTTTTTCGTCACATTTTGAAGCTTAGCTTCAGTTTTCTTTCCTGAGAAAGCATTGAAAACATGCAGGAGTTCCTCAATAGTCCAGGTTACTAGTTTGGACAGTGAGATCAGTTGTTCAGTGGCTGGATGTCAGACTTCTTATTCTTAGGGTTTGGCTGATATGAACTGAAAAAGCTGAGAAATTGTGACTGGTTATTCTGGACTGTTCTGCTATAAGAAATAGGGAAAAACCCACTACCACCACCTCCCTCGTCTCCCACCACCCTCAAAGAAAGAACCATCAAAACCCCTACTTTTACCATATGCCTAACTAATTAGTGGTTGATGAAAGATCCTTACAGGGTTGCTACTCTGTTTCCCACTATGAACTGTATCTGTTCAGTAAGGCCATGTTTAAATTTTTTTTGTCAAATGTCTGCTGAATATATTGCATTAGGAGAACTAGACAGGAATGCATTTTAGTTTTAGTCCACATATTCTAGATAATCAATTAATACTCACATATGCTGAGCTTTATGACAAAAATTTTGCGCTTTTATTTCTACAGCTGGTTCAATGAAGACAACTTTGGTGAGGCACCAACAGCCTCTGGATTTCAGTGGTTTTCCTACTAGTAGATGAGCATCTTTCTTTCAAAGATGTCTCTATCAGATCAGTGAGGATTCTATCTGTCTGCCAGTATCTTAACTTCGTGCTAGTATATACCATTAGTTTAGCTCAGATGCCACTGAAATCTCTTGGAAATGCTGTGGGTTTTGGTTTTCACTATGAAAAAATATAGTTAAAGTTATTTGTTATTCATCTTTCGATCTAAATACTTTCAGATGCTGATCAGATTAACTGTCTAGTAGGGTTATCAAAAGTACATGCAGATGATTGGTAAGATTTTATGTGAAGTTTTTAAGGGAAGTCCTTGCTTGAGTCTCCTGTGGGCTGGTTCATCCTGCATACCAGAAATCTGTTTTCAAACTGAAGACATTTATGTGCAAATTAGCTATTTTAGGTTCTCAATGCAATTTACACGAATAATTAAGAATTTTGGGATGCAATTTACCTTTTTTAAGGTTTTCTTGTCGTGGGTTTTGTAAAGAACATCTTATTCTATTCCATCTGGGTGGAGCAGAATTGTTTATCTTTGCCCAAATGGGTCAGTGTCGCTTATCAGATGGTGGAGTGCTACTTATCTCTCTTCATTGTTTCACTACTCCATGGGGACATCTCCTGCTAATGGACCATTAAGCTGTTCTACACAGAGAGGAGGAACCAAACCATCTTAACCGAGATAAAAAAGGAGCCATAGTGCAACTGGGGTATCCAGTTTTTCCACCGGATCCCTGGAGGAAGACCGGACCCATCTCACCATTGCTGGATCCCTTTTTTTCTTCAACGGGACCATCTCTACTCCAACAGAACCACATCTGCCACTCCAGGAGGGCTTACTTTGGACTGCTTCCAACACCCTGACCAACAGGGTGTCAGGTTGTATTTCTGACTCCGTCAGGGTATTCTAAGATAGTTTTCTAAGATTCTTGTTTGTTTGTTTGCTTGCTTATTTTTTCTGTAATACAACATCTGTATTTTATATATATATCCCTAGTAAAGAACTGCTATACCTATTCCCAAAATCTTTGCCTGACAGCCTTTTAATTGCAAATTTATAATAATTTAAAAAAGGGGAGGGGGGGGGGGGCTTACATTTCAAGAGAAACTCCAACCCTCCCTGGCAAATACCTGTCTATCTAAACCAAGACATTTCTTCAGAATGAGATTAAGCACTTGTGATTAACGAATAAATTAATTTGATCAGGTGAAACTGGATCTTGGTCAGTTTACATTGTTCCAGAGACTATAAGCTGTTGGCTTTCCTGTTCCAAGGCCTGTCTGAGACACCCATATTATTGGTGAAGCAAAGGTGCCTTACAATTTATTGCTTTATTGTTATTTCTATTTATATAAAGTTACAGGTCTTGTTTTAAAATAAAGGACCCCTCTTTTCATGGCTTACAGTTCTTGATGTTTGAATACCTGCCTCATTCTCAAACATATCTTCCTTATGAAGCTGTGGGATTGTTAGATGTCTGATATGCTTGAATGCCATTGATAGTCTAGGATCTAGCTTTAATTTTAGGTTATTACTGTACCTATCAGAGTCCTGAATCATTAGACTGTATTCCTTTCTGAACTTCTGCATACTAGCACATTTGTCAGGTTTTAGTGGATTATTGGTGTCAGGAAATTTCATTCTTCTATCCAACGTTGTCATTCAGTGGTTTTAGTTGTACGTAAAAAATATCAACAACTCAGTTTTGATGTATGCAAATTGTTATGTATGAAAGAAATAGAGTATTTTATATGCTGATTACCTCCAAGTACATTCTGTGTGAGACATCCTTTTGAAGAAAGGTGTGGAGGAGTTTAACAGGATTTTCAATTATTCTGAATATAAAAGGGATGAAAAAAAATACAAGGGGTATAGCATCTATTTGAAATAATTATAATAGATATGTTCTACTGTGGCTGAGTTTAAGGACTCAGACTATCATCTCTTATTCTTTTGGATGTTTTGCTAAGCTGAAAACAGTGGAGATGTGGCTGAATTTTTTGGGGATGGTGAAATGCAATGTAGAATACTTAAATCTAAAGGACTAAATTGACAATATGATCACTGGAAATTTCATATGTATTTCAGAAGGAAAATCTCCACATGGGTTGCCTGCTTAAATGTATTTAACACAAGACATAAAATTGAAACTTCCAAAAGCAGCAATAAAACCAGCAGCTTTCATTTCTAGCTAATACTGAATATTTAAAACCCTCTGCTCTTTTTGGAATTATGAATTGAAGTATGAAAATTCGGAAGCAGAAGACTATCTTCATTACATATAATAATAGCTGAGCACCTGATAGAACTCTAATGGCAAATAATTCTGTTTCAATATTTTACTGAAGGGTACCAGTGAACAGTTAATATAATGGTTGTTGCAGCACAGGTTTCTCCATTCAGCAGCAACTGTTAATATTTCTCACATGAAAAGGGCTAAAGAACTAGACATGTACGGATTTCTTGGCATTTTTTTTAATTGAAACTTATGTTAAAAATATTTTTCAAATAAATAAAAATCAGGTTTTAATAAAAATAGAATTTGCATGTATATGTACAAGTATTCTTCAACTCATTTCAATGTTTGGTGCTTTTTATTGTCTAAAAAAATATTGTATGTGTCCACTTGATAATCTTGAGGGCCTTAATGTAGACCTTTTTTTAATGAGAGATTTAAAAAAAATGAAACAAATGCAAACTCAAATTCTTTTAAAAAAAGGGAAAAAAAGATCATTTGTAACAATTCTTTTACTGTGAACAACTCTCACTTAAATACCATCTAGGGGACGTTTGTTTTTATGGGAGCATACATTGCAGGTGGATTCTTGAGTGAAACACTGGCGTTTTGTCATGCACCAGTAATCAGATAGTGGTAATCTCTGTTCACAGTTGGAAGTGCTTGCATGGCAAGAATCTTAATTTCAAAAGCTTATGAGCTGTGTTTTCTACAAAGATATTTTTTTCTTGATATCTTAAGTTCATTTTCAACTCCTAAGAATATTATTAAAAAAAAAAAATGGAAAGTTTAAAGTCCTACTTAAAAACTCCTAGTAGAGTTAAGAGATGTATTTAAAAACAACATATTTGCTCTGATATCCTGTTGTTTTCTGAGGAAATCTAATAGTTGAATTATTAACTAAAACTAGATGATGACTTCAACAAAAGCATTTATCACTTAACCATCTGTGAGTCTCAATTCATCTTAGACATGTGAATAGTAAAAAAATTAATGAGAAAGAACTGCAAACTGGAATGCTTTTAAGTGTAATGCAAATTATATATTACTGGAAGATTTAGTTTATTTGTAGAAACTTCAAATTGTTACTTGCATGAAGAATGCCTTTGTTAGCATATTTACCTGTGGTTGGAAATTTTTTTATAGAGTAGGGAATTACTTATTAAAAACTACATACACAACATTTAGAGCTTGCAATACCCGAGAAAAACAAGAATTTCATTGCTGCAGGGGTTAGTCACCATAGGGGTCTTTTGAGCTATTAGTTTTTCAAACTCTTGAAGATCAGGCCACTTAGGTGCCTGGTGTGAGCTTACACTTATCATTATATCCTTCCAACTTATAACTTCTGCACACGTGTGTTTCCAGAGTTTGTGTGTACTCAGAGGAGTATTTTTACAAATACTTTAAAGCACTGTGCAGCAACTCCAAGTTACTGGATCAGTACACATCCTCACAGTGACATGACAGTGCTCTTCAGCCCTCCGGAGGCTGGTGCTTTGCTCTGGCAGAAAGTCCTGTGGGACCTGAACCATGGTCTTTGCATAGAACTACAATGCTGTATGTGACATACCAGTTTGGTCTGAGTTAGCTTTGTTTCACTATGCCACATCATCACTTCCTAGAGCTTTTTGAGGTAAAATTTGTCTTGTGGATTGCAAAGTGACAGCAATTTTGCATTAGTGGAAGACACTTCTAAAATATGTTTCTTTTTAATGCTCTGCTTGAGACCTTGTGATAGTTATTGCTGTCACAACCATGCTCTTATGTGTGATTTATATTTTTCCAGTAGCAGCTACCAGCTATTGTCAGAATTTCCTCCAAAAATTATGTGTCCAATAGACTGCAGTCAAGTATGAGACAGCAAGTATGAGACTTGGATATGTGGATTGACTTCTGCAGTTTAGTGATCTCATGAGAACTTTTATTGACTTTGAAGGGCTCTGGATCAATCTCTTAGTTTCTGCTCAAAGCAACTGCAGCCTTCCTTTAATTTTTAACACTGAAATAGTAAAAGGCCAACATATTCATAGCTCATTCACTCATGAATATCTTTATTCTTCCAAGTAACAGCAGGGTAGAAAAAAGAAATTGACTTCTCAACCAGATAAATGGAAAGAGTAGAGATATTGTACTCATGACAATCATAAATTTGGGGTTGTTATGACCTGTAATCAACAGCATATGATATAACCTATTGCTATTGCAGGCAGGAGATCTGAAGATGACTGACAGCCTAGAGCAAGTTAGATCTAGCTGAAAACAGAATGTTCTAAACACAGAACAATGACTCTATATATAGTCCTACAGTGAGAGAAATCTTTTCATTTCTCCTTCTGATGGGAGACAAGAGAGGATTTATCTGACTTTTGGGAAGCTTTAGAATCTTCAGCAAATATTCCAAGACACTGGAAACATTTAGGCTACTTACTCATTTCATGTAATGGAGTTTAAATACATTTACCAACATATTGATTTCCTGCATTGGGGAAATGTGAGGGTTATTATTATTACTACTGTGTTTGTTACTTGCCTTGTTCAAGTAATTATTCAACACTGTCCACTGCTAATTTTAGATGATTCTAAATACAATAGATTCAGTTAGTACATGGAGTGGTTGATTAGCTGAGGATTGAGATAATCCATTGTCCTGCTTTAATGCTTCTTTTGTGGGTATTCCAGTGACCTCTCATAACTCCTAACCTTTATCTAACATTTGGTACATGGTTCATTCAGCGCAATAAAACTATAATGAATGATTAAGTTGTAATTAATGAATTTAACTTCTTGCATTTGACTCGATTCTTAGTAGAAGCATTAAGCACACTGCATTTGTTTCACCAATGTCTTTTGAATTCCTTAAACTTAATCAAAAGGATTTAGGGCCACATTCTGATCTTTTATATATGTTTTGACTTTAGTTTTCTGTTGATTTTTTTTCTGTGGTCTTCACAGACTATTTGAAGTTACAGGAAAAGAAGAAGAAGAAGAAGAAGAAGAACTCTTACAATGCCAAATACATTTACCACACCTTTTGTAAAACACCTTAAATCAAAATTTCGAGACTCAGTATGTCCTATTGCTGCATGAGCTACAGGACTTCACGCCATTCAGCTCACAGTACTCTGGTAGTGAAGAGGGAAGTTGTACTGCAGGCTCCATTCCCCAGTTGTAGAGGGAACCTAGTTTAGTTTTCTGTCCATAAAAATCCATTTTAACCCATGTCACTGCCTCTTTTGCTTCTAGAGATAAGGAATTGAGTTGCTCATGAGGTTCCTATAAAGACAGGATCCCTTCTCTTGTAGTCTTCTCATGCACTCCCAATATAATAGTAATGCTGGTAGTGGCTGCCACTGTTTTCCCTAAAAAAGGAAACACATTTTAAAATATTTGCTTTTTTTATATACTTTGATTTTGGTAAACTGCCAAAACTTCCCTGAGAAGGGAAAACTGATAGTTTTAAGTGGAGCCTGGATAAGCCAGAATGGAATTTAATTAGATGAATAAAGGTTTCCAGTGAGAGACTTTTCTCCTCATTGAATTTGAGGGAAGAGAAATTGGAACCTTAGATGTAAGTTCTCCACAATTTTCTCTTGTTGCTCTTTGTTACCAAAGTAAATTCTGGCTGTATTTAGATTGTGAACCTGGGACAGGATTTGAAACAATTGGGGCAGACTCGGCTAAAGACCCAGGTTGAGCCATGATCTGGAATGGCTAGGTAGTTACTTTCACGGCTTTCTTTTTACTCCTACCTAGAGTTATCTGTTGAAAGGGAATCCCACATACACAAATAGGAAGAGAACTGTGTTTTTATTAGGAGACCTTGTGATGTTGACAACTGTGGGAAAGAAGGCGACAGAGCAATTATGCTGCAAGCTCAGAGGGCCTCTCATAAACATCAAGTGAAATTCTTGTGGGTCTCAGATGTGTTTATGTTTGCTCACAAGGTTGTGGTTGCCGAATAGAGACTTAAGTGTTTTTTCTCTTCTTGTCAGAGAGGCTAAAAGAGGTGTAAGGGTGCCTATATCCCGTTTTATATTCTTAAGTTCTTTGTGGTGCTGGAAGAAGATGGAGTTGTTTCTTTTCTGTTGTTCTGACTCTGTGACTTTCCACTGGTAGGCAGGTGATTCTGTATGATGATTTAAACCAATTACGAAAGACTGACGCAATGCCAGAGAAACCCCAGCTAGCTCATGCTCCCTGGCACGTGCCAAGAGTGGCTGCTCCTGCACCAAATCGGGCTGGGGTAGCGGCAGAGCAGGGCTGCAAAATCTGGCAGCAGCACAACTGCTCTCAAACGGCAGGCGGTGTTGATGTGCTGTGGATCAGGGCAAAGAACAGGGAGAGGGTCTCTCATGTGCTTCTCAAAGGATTTATTCCCCAAGGGTTGCAGTGATGAAAAAACTGAAAGCCCGTGTTTTGCACAGTCTTGTAAATGGGGGAGGAAGCAGGGGGAAGATACAACTCTTCAACCAGTCAGGGATATAATGGGGGGGGGGATTGAGGAGGGACTCAGTCTGACAACCTATAGGGAAGGCAAGGGGAGAAGAAAGTGTTACGTGGGCCAATGGGGTGTCGAAGAATTGGGAAGTTCCAGGGTGGAGTTTAGGCAGGGCGTAGGGACAGCAAAGATTGACAGGGAGCTCTCTGGAACTAAGGGCAGGGATTTAGGGAAGACTGACATTATGTGGATGTGGGTCTAGGGATTGAATGACAGCTGGGCAAGGGGAGGAGAAAACTTGGGGTAAAACCAAACATACCAGGGGGAAAACAGGAACAAACCATTCAAAATGGTTTACAAAAATATGAATAAAGAAAAACATACCACCACAAAAGACTTAAAATTTCTTCACTTGTCTCTTGAGGATAGAACACCTGGGGATATAGGACTGTAGCAATTCTTGTTGTACTTGACTTGAATCAGGCTTTTGCTTAGTTTTCACAAAAGATGTTTACTTGAGATGTCAGAAATTATAGTTCAAGCTGTTCTTCAGTTGCTAATATTAAATGATGCTGCTCCGTAAGGAGCAATCATGATCTGAGTAATTGATGAAGTGATTCACTGGCATGAATTAGACATAACCAAACACTGAACATCTGCTATAACCTTTGCAACTGGAGTCTAGTTTTAGTCAGTCATGCTGATGGCATATTCCAACTTTCTTGAAAAATGTATATGTATTTACAGAAGAACAGAATAACTGACGAGGTTTGAAGGGATCTGTGGAGACCATTTTTTCACATCCTATGCTCAAGCAGACACAACTACAGGTGATTGTCCAGGACTGTGTCCAGACAATGTTTGACTATCTCCAAGGAGGGGAATCCTACAACCTCTCAAAGTAACCTGTGCTAGTGTTTGATCACCCTCACTGAAAAGCGTTTCATGATATCCTGTGTTTGTTTGTGCCCATTGCTTCTGTTTCTGTTACTGAGCACCATTCAACACCTGAAATTTTGAATTGAGAAAAAATGAGATATATAGAGAAATCTGTTTAATCAATATTTGAATGTTTCTAATCACACTGTTTTTAAAAACCATCTTATCAGACTACTGTTGTACTTTGGGGTTTGTTTGTCTCTACTCCCCAGCTTCATCACAAGTTGCTTCTTGTGAAAATACTGTTCATTCTTTTTCCCAATAATTTTGAGCCTATGTTGTGGGTTTTGTATCCAAACCAAGACAGACTAGTAAGAAGGTTGGAAAAACACATTTCTTGCAGCTTAAATTGTGTGGGTTGTAGTCCATAAGTCAGTGTAGAATGTGGTTGTGTCTGCCTCTAGCTTGTGACAATAATCTCTACAAAGATAATTACTGCTTAGAAAAAATAAATATTAAGTAACTTCTGGAAGGAGAAGGTACAGTGACAGGGAAGGAGATATAATATTAAGGTAAACAAAAGGGTAAATGTCTAAATGATCTGAGACTGTAGTCCAGTGATGACACTTCTATACAATCATTGTGGTTTGGACATTTATTTTTACGTGATGATTTAATGCAAAATGCAGAATGATTGAACTAATAACTTCATTGTCCTTTCTTTATATAATGCTTTCTACTAGGAAGACACCCATTCTTACTTTATTTCATTTGTGATTACTAAATTTTAAGATATACCCTTATGTTAAAATTTCAGTTAATCTCAAGTTTAGCAAGGTTTGTAAAGAGAGTTGCCATCATTCATTTTAATAAAAAAAAATAAATACTTAGATAAAATATTGAACTTCTGGATGCAGAAGACAATTTCCTTAGGGGCTGAAACCAAATTAGTGAAGTTTACACTGATACATTGCTAGCAACAAATGTTCTAAGCATTACCTCCTCAGGAAATATAGATAGATCCCCTTTCTATCTCTAATAGATTTATCTACCAATTAGACAATCTGAGAGCCAGTACTTCTGTAGCAAGCATAAGTGCTGAGAAGGTGGCTCAATCATGTGAAAAAAAGAGTGAGGATAGGTTATAATAAAAAATGAAAGCTTCTTTAGAGAAGAGGAATAGAGACAAGAGTAAGACTCAGGTCTCTGTGGAGTCTGTAACTTTGAGTGCTCAGAGTTAAGGAATTTAGTGCTTAGATGTATTTCAAAGGTGGTAGTCTGGGTGGAGAAACAGGAAATAGAGGAATGTTATAAAAAATTAGTGGTAACTAGTTTCCTTTCTTAAGAGATGGTGTGAGTTTATTCTGCTGCAGTGTTTGGTGTGGGTTTATCTTTATATGTTTGCTTCAATCCACATAATTGTCCTGATGGTGACTGGGGAAAGATATATTATGGGCATAGCAGATGCAGATTTTGGTGATTATGTTATGAATGGAATGATGACTGCTGAAAGAAAGATGTGTTCCTCATTTGTCTGTCATCGTGGGTCCGGTCACGGCTGGGTTTTTCTGTCATGTGAACATTTCATTCACCTTGGTAACATTTGCATGTGCCATGGCATCATAGCGTGCAGAAATGTCAGAGGCTTCACATGGAGGGCAGCAGGACAGAGAGCCTGTCAGCCAGGACCTGTTCCCCCGCAGTCAGTAGCAGGACAGCCAAGGGCACCAGGGCAGCTTCAGCCCCGGGCATCAGGAACCTCTCTGGCAGGTCAAGGTCAGGCAGGGCCATCGGCTGACTATCTGCCCAGCTCAGTGGAGCCATGGCAGGGCTGTGGGGAGCTGTGCCCGGCTCAGTGGGGCCATGGCAGGGCTGTGGGGAGCTGGGGACCAGCCCTGCTGTGGCACGGCCGGGCTGGGGCTGTCGAGGGTCCTGGGCCCCAGGTAGGTCAGGACTGGTGGTGTCCTCAGGAGTGTGCTATGTTGAAAGGCTTTCTGAAAATGTTCATCCTGGAGAGGCAGTATAGACGGGTCACATTCTGTGAAATGACTTACTGATATTTTAGGTTCTCACAGGAGAACTGGTAAACACCATGGAGGTGAAAACGAGTAAGAGCTCAGTTTTCAAGAGAAGAAAGTCTCAGAACCTCTCTTTGCTGTCAGTCGGGCTCTTGTGCTTTGTATCCTTGTCAACTTCCAGTTACATCAACACTGAACTGTAATAGCCTCCCTGTGCATGTTTTGTCCATCACTATTGTGTTTCAGTAGTATAGGAATGGAAATTTTTGCAGCTAGATAGGCAATTACTTAAGTGAAGGCGGAGTCTGATGCGCTGATTTCACCTTGATACCTAGGATTGCAATTTCTGTTACCTTACACTGCATTTTTATGGGGTGCGTGAAAACCAGGTCAGTGGCTTTATCAGCAATGATATCTGACACATCATCTATGGAAAGCTAAAAACTTTTCCACTTATGAGAGAGTTTTCATGCATGAGTTCTATTGAATGTATTTTAGTTATTCCAGTCTTTCTGGCTGTGAGAACTTTATGAGAATTTTTTTTCCTGAATCACTATGGTCTTAAAAAAATCATAAGGTAGAAAGGTATATTTATCAGAGTTTGCTCATACATAGAGAGGCATATATAATTTCATCAAAGGTAATTGCTTTACCAGTAATAACTTTGAAGTGACAGAGATAATTAACATTACCTCGAGCATAGCAAGAGCCTTGCTGTAATAGCTCTTTAAGTGCCTTTTCGTACATTTCTTGCTGTTGGTTTCAGAAACAGAAATAATATTAAAAGGCCCAAGGAGACTTAACTAGATACTTGAAGGCATTACCAAAAGATGATCTGAGCTCCATGCCACTGGGTGGATTATTCTGTCTCGTATTCATTTTATTCCCTATCTGCAACCTCTGAATGCTTGACAAGTTTGAGGGCTATTATGTAGAACTCTTGCTGTTCCATCTGATCTTTAATTTCAATATGTCTCAGTGTGGTCTTGAAGCTCTCTTTGGATTTTGTTTCTTTGACTTCAGTTTTGTCCTTAGTCTTTTTATTTTTATTTTTTTTTTTTTAATTCGGATTGATCTTTTCCCCTCTGCTTTCTGCTGTCTTTCTTCTTTAGCTGTATCTTGTCCTCCTTTTCCTCCTCCTCCTTAATCTCAGGCTTGGCCTTTCTCTTATCCATGGCTTGAGATTCAACCTTTTCTTTTGACACAGGTCTGGCACTCTCCACTTCTCTTTGACCTTAGACTTAACATTTCTTATGTCCTCCGGTTTTTCTGTGTCTTGTTCTACATGCTTTTTTTGGCATTGTTACTTTCTGGCCTGGAGTTTCCGTAAGGGGATTTATTGTTCCATTTGCCATTCAGAGTATCTTAACATGGCAAATTACTCTCTTCTACATCTTCAGCATTTCTCTGGTCAGTGTTGCTGTCTTGGGCCTAGGCTTCATGAGTTTAATTCTTCCTGACTTCTCATAGCAGTTTGCAAATTCTTCAGAAGATTGGTTTTGAATCTAATGTCTTTGTTTCCAGCCTGCTTGTTTTGGGTGGGTGGTTTTTTGTTTGGTTGGTTTTTTTTGTTTGTTTTTTTTAAATTGTTTTTAGATTTGCTTTGGGTTTGTTTTTTTTTTTTTTTCCCTCCTCGATATGGCTAAATTTTTCTTGAAAATTTTCAGATTTTGACCTGTAGTAATAATTATTAGGTTTGTTTGGGAACCTTATTGCACCAATATTGTCATCCCTTCATTCTTTGTTTTGTAATGAAATATGTATTATGTTCTATTAATGAGAAATTAATCAGTGGTTTGCCAATTGTATTAACAAAATTCATATAAAAATAATTTTGAAGGCAAGATGATGTCTCAAGAAATGTTAGTACTTTATGGAAAAAATAACCCTCACTGCAAATTCAATAGTTGTTCCTAGCTGCCATCATGCCTTAGACACAGCTTTATTTCTCCTCTCCATCTGCATCCCATGGAGATGGCCTCAGCCTTTCCATTTCTGTGTTACTGCTCCTTTGCTGCTGCCATTGCATCTTTGGTAGCAGCCCATTTTCTCTGAAGAGCAGTCGCTGTTTATTGTTTGTGTTAGGCTATTCTGCCTACTTCCTCTGTTCATCTTTGGTCTCTGCTAGACTTTTTCCTGCCCTTAGACCTTGCCAAGATTTATACAATCCTAATCTTTATTTTTCTTGTAGTTTCTCTCTGAAGCCAACCACCTGTTTTGTGGCATATTTTAATTATTTGTGGCTGAGGATACAGTTCCTCACCTCTGGCTTCAGAGGAGTGTCAATCTTTTTTCCCCTGCTTTCTCTGACTATTGCTACCACAAGGGTATCCTTCTGAGACAAACAGAAATCAAATCTTGATGTACAGAAAGATTCAGAGGTTCAGTTATTAAACAGAAATAGATAGAAGAGAATCATGAGCAATGTATGTCAGAGGGAGAAAGAGGAAACACAGGTTTCACTTCTCTTTGTGATCTGCTGGAAGACAAGGACTGTAACTCAGAATATGCACATTGAGAGGGAGTGTATGGATGAAAGGCTTCCTGTCTTCTCGTGTGCTGCTTTTGATTAAAGTTGCAAAATGGGTCTGCAAGATGGGAGGTTTTTTCCTAGATGAATTTCCTCTCTTTAGGCAGAGTTACTCCCCATTCAGCAAAGGAAAAGTTACATTTCACTGCCTTTGCATTTTTTGGTACTTAATTATATTTGGTTCAAGTAAAGAAATTAAATACTCATTTCTTAGATATCTCAAAGTCAGCATTACCTCAGCTGGTATATGTGAAGAGTGGGTTGTTCGTTTTCTAACTTGAAGCCCACACTCTTTGACTCATGAAGATTAATAAGTCTTCTACAATTCAGGACACCTTTTTCCCCCCCACTAAAGTACAAAAGAAGCCTATGGTCAGATTTAGTTATTTTGCTCTCATGTACCTTAATTAGGATAAAAAAATATTTTATTTGCCTATCTCTGATACTCCTCTAGCTGGCTTATGTCTGTTTCCTGTTGTGAAATCTACCTCTGGCTAGCTTTCCTCTTCCTAACAGCGCCTTCCTTCCAAACTGTCTAGGCAAATAAAGAGTTGAAATAGCAACATCTGCTTTCTTGATGTTTTGACTTCTGGACTATTGATGCTGAGGGAGTATCACCAAACTGCCTGCATGCGTTTACCCAAGCTCTCAGGTACATGGTGTGATTATTGGGGTTTTCTGCATGGGACCAGAGTTGGACTTGATGATCCTGATGGATCCCTTCCAACTCAGCATATTCTGTTACCCATTTTTTAATCACTGATTTTCTTTTTATAGTTAAAAAGATTCAAAACTTTAATTGTTGTGAAATGTGTCACTACAGATGAAATTTTTAAGTTTAACAGTGGGGAGAGGTTATTGTGACATTTTTCGAAAGAAAGAACTTGGTATGAAACTGAACTGAAAGGGAAAAGTGTATAAACACTGTGAAAGTTACATGTTTAAAGATGTATTTAAAGATGCTAAGATTGAATTCAAAAGGGTACATTTTATAAAAGACATCATGAACCTATCTGCTCAAACAGAAGTTAATTACGGTAGTCCAGTAATTGTGCTGAATAAATCTGAGCATCAAAGAATAAATAAATAAATGTTTCTAGCTTATATTTAGGTATGACCAGGAGCTGTCAGGGTTTTTGGGAATAGCTACATAGAGTGGGTCACTATGTTCAAAACAAAACATATTTTTTATGAGAGAGAGATTTTATTTCTCAAGTAGACTAAGGTAAATGTACATAATGACAGAATGCCAATATTACTGGGTTCTTGTTGTATCATCTATAAAATCAGAGACAGTTGTGGTAATTCTGAGAAATTACTCAAGTAAGTAAGCTTAAACTGGATAACATTAAAACCAGGGCCTTTATAGCACCATCAGATAAATCTGATGTTACAAATGCATCTGTGGAACAGTAAGCAAACCTGTTACAGATTTCACAAAAATATTCTTAGAGGGACTGCCAGGTTCCCGTAAGAGTTTTATTAAAACTTTGTGATTATGAGGAAATCAGTTGTCACAGATATGAAGACAAAATAGCTCTTTGAAAAAGAAAAAAAAAGAGTATGTAGACAATGCCTACTTTGTTTTAGAGTTGAAGTTTTAGTATTTTAATGTGCGCCTATCCTTCCTGTTAGAAAGGAAGAATTAGCTGTTGCTTTTTTAAAAGCAATTGACTATTGCAGAGATAAATTCTGAACATGATCTGTGAATAGACATTGTGGTTCACTAAAATATATAAAGTTTAGATTATAACTTAGTCATTTACAATCAAATTCAATCTTCCAAGAGCAACTAGAAGAAAGTGTAAGATAATATGAAGGTGGAAAGAATAAACACATAGGTACTGAGCTAAACTTGTGAAAACTAGTTCATAAATAGTACTTTCTTAATTCATTTTTATGCTTTAAAGCTGCAGACTATTTTGGTACCATGGAGAGACAGTAAATGCAATCCCTGTTACTTTTACCAGTAAAGCTGAGTTCCCCTCTCTTCTCTTTTCTCTTACCTTCCTGGAGCAGTAATTATAAATGAACACTGAAATAAAGAAATGGAGGTTTAAAATAACTGAGAAGGGAAGCTGTGTTAGCATTAGTGGATTTCCACTACCATTGACAGCCATTCCTTAAGTCCTTCCTTATTTTTAATATACTAGGTTTAATCACATACCACTGCTGGAGAATTGAAATGGCTGTCAGGCTACATGAGCAGTGAAATCTCCAGTAGAAGTGGCACTGTCATATGGATAGATTTAAGAATTTACTATAGCTTGGAATTAAGAGTGTTGTAAACTTCAACATCTGAGTCCTCAACAGGAGTGTATGAAAACCCACAGTGTTGCCAGTCTTCCCCTGCAGCAGGTGTCCAGATGGACACTTTGACAGTTTAGCTAGCGTGTTTCACACATTCCTTATTCATAAGGAATTCTGCTTTCCTTCATATTTCAGACTTTCTCCGTTTCAGACGTGTATTCACATAGCCATCCACTGGTACTTACTTCCAACTTATAATCACTGTGTTTACACAGAACTGAAGCCTGTGTTTGCAGCTGTTACAACCAATTGCACTTACAGAGAGTGGTTTGGCTGTAGAGTCAAACCATTCATGAGGAAGTATTCCCTGTGATTCAAATCGCAGAATCTAGAATCTGTGCCCTGATCAACTTAATGAAAATAAGAATAAATGATAAGAAGTGTCTTTAAGATCCATACAGAGAAAAGGAGAGTGCGTGTTTCCCTTGCAAAATGCATGCAGGGAATATAACTCCCATTAAAATCTGCTGGCTTTCAAGGGAACAGACATATTTAAGGTATTAACGTCTTGAAAAGTATTAATTTCCTGAAATACCTTTCTTAACATTATTAGGGTGCAAGTTTTAAATCACAATGTCTCAAGATACTCTTGACTGAACAGACTATTAGTAAATACTGGTATTTAATCTGTCTAGATAGTCTATCTAAAATGGATAGATTGTTCAGAAATAGTCTATTCACTGAAATGTCATTTGAAATATAAACTATAGTTTTGAATTACACATAGGAAAGAATAAACAGTAGTCAAATGGCTTTAAAGAATTGTTATTATTTATATTTCAATTAAATTGAATATATTTTAATATATTTGACTATTCAAATTTTATATGCTTAATATATATTTACAGAAATATTTTAAACCAGAGTGTTTTGTCATGACTTCTTCTGTTTCTTGGATTTCAAATATTCATTTGCCTTAGCAGGTTCTCTAAAATGTATTCTTTTGTGATATACAGGTTTTAAGACAATTCTGTCTTTGTAGCAATGTTCAATCTGCAAAGAAAAAAATATTGCTAGTAATTTTTATGACAGAAATCAATACACTATATTTAATGTATTTATTGTGTGGTTATTATTATTGTGATTTCTCTTTTTGTTATCTTGAAAAAGAGTATTACAGAAGAATTACTAAGTAACCTCTTACCATTTGTGACTCATAAGCGTGCATTTCTTTTCTTCATTTACTGAAGAGCACTCTATTTTTTCCTAACAGGAAAAATTTCTGCTGTAACTAAAATGACATCATGCTGCCTCCTATGGGGGAATGTTGAAGCCTTTTCAAAAATACAACACAGTGGTAAGTACTAAAATTATGTTCATAACAATTCCTTTTTTCATAAAAATATGTAAACGGAAGAAAGCAAGTCTCTGTTGCTGGTGTTCTTAAATTTGTTTGAAATATCTTTGCAACATATACATCCAGTTAAAATGTTTGTTTACGATGTGTTCATCCAATGAGACATGGTGTACAGTGCATTCTAAGCATTAACACTGTTTATGTGCTTACTCATGATAAGCATGAATTGTTATTATTTTTCAGCTCTATAAATATTGAATGATACCAATCAGTTTGTAGTTAAAAGACATGAGATTAAACCCGGCTATTGTGACACTGCTACTCAGTAAAGGTTTGGGGGTTCCAGGCCAAGCTGTACCAGATAGAGCTGACTGTCTTCAGTTTGCAAGACAAGGTTGTGTTACAGAGTTCTTATAGGGTTGTACTAAAAAAGAGGCTTGGTTGCTCTTTCATATTTTTACCATAAATATCTATTTTTTTCTCTCAGTTGTTAGCAAAATATGAGAAAACGTATTTTAATATATAGTGTATACACAGATAATACATATAGTTATAAGTATGTATATATATATATATATGCACACAGATATATAAATATTCTTATTATATCAATATGAAATATGTGACAATTTAGAAATCTATGCATAGAATATATTCTATTTATAAAACACCTTAATCTAATTGCTATTCTTTGATACTGTGCCTGACACACTGATTAATGAGAAGGGAATGAGATGTACAAGTGACCAGAAAAGTTTCTCTGGTGCACATTCTTCATTTTCACTTTATATTAGCCATGAACTTCGAAGCAGATGTGACTTTTTCTGTAAGCATTGCACTAGCTGTAGTACAATGACGTTTCCATTCTGCCTTGACACTGGGACCTAAATTCAAGGAGAAGGAATAATAATATATCTGGTGTGATAATAAAGCTGTGAATAAGCAATAATTCAAAGTGTGACAGGTTAGTTATGAGAATCGAGGGTACCATTATGTGAAGCGTAAAATTCAGACAAAGAAAATAACAGCTTTGAAAATTCCTATGATTTTTGCATCACTGAACCATGTTTATTCCAATTTGTAACAATTAACATGTAATTGAATGAAAAATACTTTATGAACAGGGGCCTGTTTAATAGTTTAGCATCCACACTGATTGTGATAATAGCTGAACTCTTAGCGAGTTATATAGTGAGTAGTACAATATGCATGAGTGCCATACATAGAATTCAATTACTTACTCTGTTTCAGAGAATTCACGACATTTTTTCAGGAATGAGGCAATCAACTGCTATAAAGAAAACAAGGCTCATATAAAGCTGAAGTAATAACTTAATTTTTTTGGAACTAAAAATCTGTGGTACATTTACTGTGTCTGGCACTAGAATAAGCCACAGCCAACGTTCCAAGAAGGGAAATGCTCATCTCTAGATCAGTCATAGTATGCTGAGATAGACCACAGAAGATGGGGAGAGGATTTTGAAGGGGAAACTGAGGGATGGTGGGATTTTAGTTTTCTCTGTTTTCTCAGCATTTTGTTTGTTCTTCATGATGCACAGCAGGAAAGTCAGAGAGGAGAGGAAAAGAAAGCAATCAACATTAAAACAGAAAAGTGAGATGGAACCTATTGATGTCTGGCTTTTAACTCACACTGCAAGTTAGTGAACATCAGAAGCCAGCTGTGCCTTTTGAAAATTTCCTTGTTCATATGAGGTGATAATTGGACTATCCATTAATGAAAAAAAAAAAAAAAAACAAGAAGAAGAGGTTAGAAAATGAAGTTATAAATCAGCATAAAATTTATTTCTGCTTCTGTGCTTGCTAATTTCCTGAAGTAGCCACAAATATTTGTGTTCAATTGAGGTACTCCAAAATACACAACTGAGATACGAAATATTTTTTAATTTCTTAGTTTGTCTAGAAAAGATTTGTATTGAGATTTTTTTCAGGAGACAAATAGAAATGGATCTGAAGGCCTTCAGGATAATCCATAATCCAAGCCAAACTAACTTTTAAATTGTATTTTCAGCAGACAACAGGGATCCATTTGGATGAACAGAAGAACAAAAAAATTCAAAAAGATAACTAGGGATGGTAGCTGAGACTTGTATGTAGATTGTATGACTTTGGCTATATTGTACTCTTATATTTAAGAGAAATGCAGAAAGAAATCCTTACATCTTGAACACTTTAACTGCTTACTTGCTACCTTTCTCATTCATAATTCCAGATAAAATTCTTCAACATGATAAACCCATGATCTTTCTCCAGAACAGAAAACATTAATTTATGTTTAGAGTATGTGATACGTGTGTCCTGGCAATGTACAATATAGTATTTAAAATTGAAGCAAACAAATGGCCCATGCTTTGTCCTCAGATTTCGATCTTGCATCAGAAGTGTAAGCGAGTTTAAATGGTGGGATTTCTTTCTAGAATCCCAACCTGACAGCTGAATGTGCAGATGGAGCCCTGTGGTAGTCTGTGAAGTGCTGTGTCGTTCCTTTGATGTAGCCACATACTGTCAGATTCTTGATCATGTTCTCAGACTCTGATCAAACCTTCTGTCTTGTATCATTTATGGTAACAAATGTGAGGGAAAAATAAAGCCTTTATATTAGAAGTCAGGAATAAATTGTTCCAGTTTTAGTCTTGGGAGTTTTAGGAAACAGATCGACTCTTTATTCTCTGAGGAAAATCAGGGCACAATACAATTCTCATTCTTAGAGCTGTCAGCTCTCCTCAGCTTACTTTTCAGCTCTTGGGATTCAGATAAGAATCTTTTCCTTCCTCTTGTCGGGGTTTATGGCTGTACATGAAAGTACTCTTAGCTGAGCAGTCCAACCTCTGGTTAAGCAGCATCTTCAACTCCTCCAGTTTTCTTTTTAGGCTCCCACTGATTTTATACTCTTAGGTGGAAGAAAAATGCTCCCCACATTTTTTCTGTCTTGATGAAATATCTGCACAATTTTAGCATGGAAATCCATCAGTTATGTAGGCTCCTAAGACCTGTGTATGATACATAGGCTCTGCTGACATTATAGTGTGCATTCTTTCTACCAATTCCCTTAATTTTAAAACACACGGAAGGACGGAAGGAAGGACGGAAGGAAGGAAGGAAGGAAGGAAGGAAGGAAGGAAGGAAGGAAGGAAAGAAGGAAATAACTCAGTTTAAAATTCTTCCCTTTTATAAAGATGGGAGGTGTGTTTTCCATACTGAAACATAAGTGATAAGCAAAAGCAACTAATGAAGTTACCAGTTGAACCAGACTGATGGTCTAGTCATGTCATCAGTTAATTGAGGCTGATGCTCAACATTTTAGTAGGTTTCCAAATTGGAAACTGTGTCTTCTTCAATAAATTCCAGTAGCGTAAATTGAATTTAACACCTACTGTTTGGAAATTTAACCAGACTTTAATGAGGGTTTGTCTAAGATTTTGTTGTAGGATGTTCCACATCTCTCTATGCATCTACAAATTTGTTTCCAGGGAGAGTATTCTGAAATCCTAAATCCAGTGTAGTTAACTGTTTCTCAGTTGATCTAGAAAAAATAAGTTGCATCATCTGCTTTGCTGTGAGATGTTATTGGTAAATCTAATCTTAACAGATCTCTTACATCACTCCATGATATTAGGGTGTGTTTTCCATTAGAGGTAGAGACATACCATGAATAGTGGAATCAAAATATTCAGATTCTCTAATGAATATATATAATTTCTTGCTTCCATTTGAATTTGAAATGATGTATCCATAATTTTTTTAATCCAATATTTAGTTATGTATTTCAGTATGACTGACCTAAAGTATCTAAAAGTAGGTAAACTCAAATGATCTTCACCAATATGTGAATTTCTTAAGAACCCAAGAGAGGAATGGAAATATGAAGTATTTTTTAGCAATTACTGAAATATAAAATAGCAAACACCAAAGCTTCCCACATCATTAAATTTGCTTTCAGGTGGCAATGTAGTTGGGTAATTTTAAAACTTACCTAAGTCCATTAGCTTTATTAAAAGCTTTGGGAAGGTAGTTAAACAATTTTATAAAAATATGGGTCATGATTGTCTTAAATCTTTAACTCTGTTCTTATCTAAGTAATGCTTCCAGAAATATAATTGATTTTGTTGAAAATTAACTTGAACATAACACTACACAAAGTATTGTAAAACAATGACAGAGAATGGTTAAAGTAGTGTAATTTCAACATTATACAGACTTCATGGCTAATAGGAGTTCACTGAATCATAACATCATGAGCAATAAGTAAAAGTGAAATAAAAAATAATCACACTGTTTTGCACAGACAGCTCATTTGAAGTTCAGTCATGTTCAATTCAAAGAACTGGAGTGCAAATTTTACTATCTCAGTGTTTAAACTTGAAAATGTGTTATCACTGTGACTAATATAATTTAAATCTACTGTATTGAACAACAGGTAATGATGTTATATCTATTATATCTGTTTCTACAGGGTACTCTTAACTCTTAAGAGAAGTCCATAATAACTTAGTGTTGTTGTTTGTTTGTTTTCCTAAGAACAGTAAAGCTTTTGAGAACAAGATTCCAGTGTAAATGAATTACAGGCAAGCAGTTGTCCTCTTCCTGTCAAGGTTCAAAACACACTGCATCTTCATTTTTAACCACAAGAGCACAGTTTGGTTGTTTTGGACAACTCAGTAGTTGATGGGAAAGGAAGACCATCTGAATCTGTTAATAAATATCCCTGTACTTGTTGTTCAGCAGTTATTTCCCTCAGTTTTCATATGAAAGTAATAGCTCTGTGTAACAGCAAAGTCTTGTGCTCTCCTGGTATCTCCATGACATAATTTGAGCTCTGCACCCTGAAGTTTATTTTAGAAACAACTGAGAGAAGATGATTTCTGGGATCATAAACTCCATCTTCTATAACAGGGGATGATGATATCACACAATGCTTTTTATACATGTTGTAATCTAGGTTTTGAAACCAAGGGCTACATTGATTACTGGTGGAAACCAGTAATGAATGATGTCTCTCAAAGGTTCATACTGGGAGGATGCTATTAAATATCTTCATCACTAACATAGGCAATGGGATTAAATGCACCCTTAGCAAGTCTTTCACTTGAGGAAAGAAATGCCATCCAGAGCTACCTCAACAGGCTGGAGGAGTGGGTCCATGAAAACTTAACGAAGTTCAGCAAGATCACAATAAGGTCCTGTACCTGTGTCATGGCAATATCTATTACCATTAGGGGCAGGAGGGTGAATGGATTAAAAGTAGCCTTGCAAAGAAGGACTTGGAGGTTCTGGTGGATGAGAAATTGTTAATGAGTGAGCAATGCGTGCTTGTAGTCCAGAACTCCAATGGTTTCTGGGGCTGCATCAAAAGAAGTGGCCAACAGGTTGATGGAGGTGATTCTTCCCCTTTATTCTGCTGTGTTGAAACTCCACCTTGAAATGCTGCATCCAGCTCTGAAGTCCTCAACACAAGAAAGAGATGGACATGTTAGAGTGGGTCCAAAGGATGGCCACAAAGATGATCAGAGGACTTGAGAACGTTGCCTGTGAAGGCAGACTGAGACAGTTGGAGTTGTTCAGTCTGGTGAAGGCTCTTATGAGACCTTACTGCAGCCTTTCAATTTATAAAAAAGGAGTGATAAGAAATGTGGAGGGAGACTTTTTGTCAGGGCCTGTAGTGACTCAGAGCAAAGGGGAATGGCTTTAAACTAAAAGGACAAAGATCTAGAGGGGTTCTAAGGAAGAAGTTCTTGTGAGGATGGGGAGACACAGAAACAGGTTGCCCAGAGAAGTTGTGGATGCCTCATCCCCAGAAATGCTCAAGGCCAGGTTGGGTGGTTTTGAGCAACCTGATCTAGTCTGTGGCATCCCTACTCATGACAGGGAGGTTGGAACTAGATAGTCTTAAAAGCCCCTTGCAACCAAACCCATTTTATAATTTTATGATATTTCTGTACAGTATCATACAGTGATTGTCTATGCGTGTTTATAAAACATGCAAGACTATTAAAGTAAATGGCTGAGTATATAACGGATCAATTTTAACACTCATGTAGATGGCACTAAAGGTAGTACTGTATGCACCTTAGCATCAGAACTAGAATCTGGAGATAAAGTAGAAAACCAGTAATAAATGGAATCACATTCTGATTTTTTTTCTGATTTTAAAAGACATTGTATCACACTGAAACCCTTCTGAATAGTGCCCTCAGCGTAGCTGTTTGCAGCTGATTTCATAGTTGTGTGCCCTAGCCAAAGTAAGAGATTTTGTATCAAGCAGCACATCAGAAGGATTAAGGTTTTTGGTTCTTTCAGACAGATTTGGGTTTTTAAAAATAGGCTTTTAGTACAGTTTTAGGAAAAAAACTTCCAGCACCACTCCAGAGGGCCTGGATATCCCATATATTCTATGTCGTATCTGCTAAAATACTGAATTATTTCCATTCTGTGCTAAATGCGAGTAATCCACCACAATTATGCTAATCACTGCCCTGAAAACAAATTGATACATCTGTTGAGTGACTAGGGAAGATGATGGCATGCTTCTTTTTTGAAAGGAAAAAAATATGTTTTTGCCAGCAGGAAGCCAAACTGCTTGTAGAAATTACTTAGAATTGAAAATCACTATTTGATTCTGAAGGTAAATATGTTTGTTTGTATATATGAATATAAAATACATTTAGCTTTAATTGCATGCCAGTTTAGACACAGATACCTGGTATTGTACAGAATATTTTTAGAACTTTTTTTTTATTATTTTCTATTGATGTTGTGCAAAATATGTACATATATAGTATTTTCTATTGGATCTTAAGCATGGAAGCTCAAAGTATCTAAACCCCTTTCCATCAGGTTTGTTATCGACACCCTCCACACATTTCCTTTCATATATACTGCTTTGCATTCAAGTTTTCTTTTCCAAGAAAAAGGCCAGAGAAAGAGAACACAACAAAAATATGGTAATATTGTTATCCACAATTTAAAAAAACCCTCAGAATATCTGAGTTTAGGTGAAACTACTCAAGTTAAGTAAAAACAGATTCTGTCAGCTTTCATTATAGGCTCTAGTTCTTATGAAGATGTATGAAGTAGTACTATTCTCTTTTTCACCTGGCTGCAGCTGTATTAATAGCAATGGAGATTTGCCTTTCTGCATTCACAGCATGAACATAGATTTAAAGCTTACACAACTATTCACAGAATGTGAGAAAAAAACAGCCTGAATTTTTATGTTTCAATATGACTTCAGGAAATAACTGAAAAGATTTGGTGCCTAGTTATAACCTTAAAAATCTGCATTTTTTCTTTGTGTAAGAAATCAATAACCTGCAACCAAATATCTATTAAAATTGTTGTTTGTCTCTCCACGATGGAAACAAAGCTCTTTTATCTGGAACTAAATCACACATTTAATTCTAATGTAGTTTGCAGTCAATGGAGGTAATTATACTGAAATATTTTGTTGCTTCTATCATTTGAGGCTTTTTGCTTGGCTTTAGAGGTATGTAGGTGATATTTTCTATGCTGTATTGTACCATTGTGACTTCTATTACTGGTAGACACATGTCATGAATTTGATTCATAAAGATGAGATGCAAATCCTTGAAAACTAGCTGCGAATAATGAGATGCAGTCTATTCTAACTTAAACAATGTCACCAAAACCGGCTGCAGGTATCCCTCTTCTAGCAGAGGGGCTGGACCAGATGAACTCCAGAGGTCCCTTCCAATTTCAGCCAATCTATGAACCTGTGATCTTCATTTAAGAGCAATTAAATTTTTCTATCCATGGATTTAAAATAACAGTATGACCCTCTCACTTTCATTATATGGAAGTATTAGAAAGGATGGAAAAAACCCAAAGCAGTTCTGTTACAAGTTTAAATAATGATGCTGAGTCACTTGAAAAATTAGGTGACGAATAATTAGAGACTTAGCATTTCTATTGTTAATACAGTTCTGTTTAAAGGAAGAAAGTTAAAAGAAATATACTATATTTGACCAAATGAAACAGAAGTAAATACTTTAAAGACTATTGAAATAGTGTTTATTTCGTATTTTTTAATAAAGTGTTAGTGAAATACAGCTCATTGAGTGGCATGGTTTGAGGCTACAGTACAAAGTTCAAACAATGGCAGAACTAAATTCTGTTTTTGTTGGAAGCCGTCAAAATTAAAATGTATAAACAGTGAGGTAAGAAGCTACATAAGGGTACAAGAAATTCAGATCTGATATATTTAGCATCAAATGTATATTAATTTGAGATCAGAATTCATTAAAGCATATGTATCTGAGAAACAAAGCTTTTAGGATGGTGCAGTAATTAGGCAACCTGAGTTTATTAATTAAGAAATCAGGACTTTCAATAGATGAGCTTGACAAAGGAAATGGATGTATTAGAATTTCACCAATGAAAATTGAAGCTGGGACAGAGCAATCACAGCAATTACACTAACAGGTCTTGGCAGCTTCACTGTCTTTTGGAATATGGATTTTCAATGCTTTTAAATATTAGTATAATATTAGTGCAACTTTCTCTGAGCTTTTGAAATTTAAATTTTACCACAGTATGCTATGAGGATAACTTTAAAAAAAGGAGTTAAAGAGTTATCAAAACATGTGTTGACTTTTTTTTTTTAAAAAAAAAACAACAAATTTGAACTCATTTGGTACAGAGGGTTTTTTTCTGTGAAAAAATGTCTCATGGTTAACTTGATTTATTCCTTAGCTGAAGAATTTTTCCCTGTAGCTGTTTATGGTTTATCATTTGAAAGCTATATACTGGAAATCATCAAAATCAGAAAAAATAAATGGCTCAATTTCTTTTTTTGTTTGAAACATGAGATGAGTAATCAATATTGCCAGAATATGGCAACAACCCTTAACAGTTTGTATTATTGGCAGTGTAGCTCCAATGTCCAGAAATAGAACCATCTTGGTGCAAGACTTTAGGAAAGGTAATTGTTGCAAATATGCTGAAATTCAGGGCCAGAGAAATAATGAATCAGGACTTCTGGATGGTTATCTTCGATACCTATGGAAGACAATATTGAATTCCAAAAAAGTGGTTAGCACCTTGCCAAGGTGATAGCTGTATCATCCTTTTGAAAGGTGGACTTCAAGGAGCAGCAGCTGTCTAAAAAAAGGCAAAAAGGAGATTTGATTTGCTTGTTCTGAGAATCAATAAGAATACCGCTGAAAAAACGTATGTGCACTTTCCCACCATTTAAAAAAAATATATACAGCCGCAAGCAAGATCTTTAGATGAAAGATCTTTTTCTCTCATGCCAAAGAAGGCATTATGGAAGGAATTATTTTGAAGAATAAAGTGTAAGTCTGATCACACAGGAATTACTGACATATCTCCAATATGAGCTAGAATAATCTTCTCCTCTGTCAAAGGGATTTAATTGTCTGCCCTGACCTCCATCTGTTCTATTAATTGACTGCATTAGTTTGTGGTAGATATTTTTGGTTGGTATTATGTTTTATTAGTGAGATTTCTTAAGATGATATAATAGAAGCACACGGGAAGCTGTAACTCCTGACATGTGACAAGGTATATTTTTTCGCAATCCTGACCTAAATCAGTTGACCGAGGGCAGGAAAAAATAGATCAGTCCTTCCTACTCAACCTGGCAGCTGCAAATTGTCTTCTGTGTTTTGTTTTTTTTACTGCAATATCATCCCATATAGATATGATACAAGAAAAAAAAGGAAAAAAAAAAAAATCCAAAACCGGTTAAGTAAAGAAAACCACAAACCCTTTACAAAATGAATTAAATAATTTTTTTCTACACATTAAAATCAATTTTATATTGACTTATTTAATGGGCATATTATTTTTCTTGTATAAAAAAGGAAGCTAAAAACTTTCCTTCCTTAAACTTGGGAGAAGAAAAGAGTCACAGGAAAGAATTATGATTTGGAGAAAAGAACATGATATCAGGGTGCACTCTATGAGAAAGATTTGAGAATTAGAAAAGAACTGAGAAGGCTATGTGCAAAAGAGGAAAAGTATACAGGGTACTTTTGTGTAAGAGGACTTTTTCAAGCAGGGAGGAACAAGAGTAAGATGGGTCTTGAAAAGGTACCAAGGCATAATGTTTTGTCATGGAATTATATTGTTAAAAAATATTTCTCCTCATGTTTTAAAATGCCCATGTCATTTTACAGTCTTCTGAAAGCAGGTAGAGTGTGCTAAAAAATAATATGATAATAATAATAATATTTTATGGGTCTTTTTAGAAACTCATTCATAAATGGTACTTATTGCAACCAAAAATCATGGGAAACATGTTTTTAAAAAATAAATAACCCAAATATTTTTAACATAATACTTGTTTTCCATAAGCCTATCAGTTGTATGTTGGCAAAGGCTAGTATCAGGTGAAGGTGGCACAAATAGATAAACAGGTTCTCTGAGATATGATTTTACACCAGGGAAACAACATTGCAACAGTTTTTAAAATTACTTGAAGATGGGTATGGGAATAATAATATTAATGGCAACAATAGCAAAAACAGTCCCAGAAAATAAAATTAATTGAATGGTGGGTGAGAAAATATGTGAATTTTAGTCTTAACTTTGTATACTGAATTTCTTGCCAATGGATGCTACATCATTTTGGATAAATTATCAGCACAATTAATGATAGAACAGACAAAAGCCTTTAAGAAACTCATAGCAGAATAAATTCTTCCTGATTTTAGTCATGAGGACTTTGTTAAGGTATGAAACAAACAGGGAAGTTACAAGTTTTTTAACACTGTGGTTATAAAGATAATTCTGTATGTATTGGTAAGAGGTAAAAGAAAGAATCATCTTGCCCCAGGTTAGGACAGTTAGCTGTCTAATCAAGGCTAATCACTTGGGCTTTTTCAACATAATCTTCAGGATGCTTTCATAGTGGTTGACTTCAACTAATATTTAATGTCAAATCTCTACATTACAGTAGGAAGAACTGCTACCTGAAGTGTATGCTTCTGGTAAAGACAGAACATCTGACTTTTTCATATACAGTTTGGGTAATGAACGTGAGCTTTAGTATTTGTTTCCAAATTGTGCTAGGCAAAGATGGAAACATTCCAATAATTGGAGTGTAAGGATGAACAGGAGGAGAAACGGTAACTTCTATGTTTTTTTTTTTGGTTTCCATTTCCTACTCAGATACAATTCTACACATTACAAAGCAAATATGATATATTGCATTAAATTTCTGAAAACCCTTTGATGCAAGAAAATATAATTAACTACATGAGATGGCTTTGAAGTTTCCTATGTAGTAGAATGATAGGGACTGTCATGCAGATAATTGTGAGATTTTTTTTTTTCTTAAGAGAAAAGCATCACATAATATTCTAGGTTTTCTCTTGGAATTGTTAAAAGACCATGAAAAATGGTTTGATTTTTATCATTTGGGAGTGTGGGATTTGAAATGGAAGACCTTTTTAACTGAACAGAAAACTACCTGCAAAAGATTTGATATATTTTCCAAGCTTAGCTTTCCTGCTTTTTTGGCATGTTCATCAGTGGTGAGGAAAGATATCTCTGATTCTGTCCATGAGGTTATACCTTAGTCAATAAAGTGGTCCAAGTCCTGTTCTCTGCCCCTGAGGCCACATAACATAGCAGAGCTTGCATCTCTATAGTGAAAATCTTTCTATCTAAAAAGAACTAAAAAAGACCTGTCTGTTGAAGAATACCTCTGTCCTTTCCTACTCCGTGTTTGTGCCTGTGCTTTGGCTGGGAGGTATGAATACTGGGGCAGGACAGTGTTGGAGTCCATGCTCTAGCCCTATCTAGTTTACTGCTTAGACCTTGAATTCCAGTGCTCATTGTATTGGCCTGAAAACAGCTTAAGATGTGGATCCATAGTGGGACTTTTTTGTGGTAATGTCATGCTTAGCTTTTAGGGGTCCATAGTATGTACTATAATTCACAGCTCCCAGTACTTATGTCAGCTAGAAAGTTAAGAATTTCATTCTTCATTATTGAATTCAACATAGACAGGACAGTAAGCAGAGTATATGCCAGAGACTCTCTTCTAGGCAAGGTTAAACTGTGTTTGCCAGGAAGATGGGAAGGCAGCAGGCAGCACAGGAATAGTTTCATTAATGTTGTTAAAACTCATAGAACAATAAAATGTTTTTAGTTGGAAAGGACTTCTAAGATTCAGCACTGCCACACCCACCCCTAAACTGTGTCCCTAAATGCCACATCCACATGCCTTTCAAATGTCTCCGGGGACTGGGGGTGATTCCATCACTTCTGTGGGCAGCCTGTTCCAGTGCTTAGCAACCCACTCAGTGAAGAAAAAATCCTAATATTTAATCTAAACCTCCCCCACTCCAACTTGAGGCCATTTCCACTTGTCCTATTGCTTGTTATTTGTCTGTTATTTACTGCCCCCCACCTTGCTCAGGCATCCTGTCAGGTATTTGTAGAGAGCAATTAGGACCACCTCTAAGCTTCCTTTTCTCCAGGCAAAATGACCCCAGGTTCCTCAGCCACTCTTTGTATGACTTGTTCTCCAGCCCCTTCAGCAGCTTCATTGATTTAGCGGCATTGATCTAGTGAGTGATTCTGGTGATCCCATTTCTCGCAACATTTTGTGGAGGCTTATTTTGCTGAGACATGTTCTCACCTGTTAAATATAAGGGGTTCGAGATGGCATTCAGCCCACTAAGTTAGGAGGAGAGCCATACAGGAAGAGAAGCTGGAGGACACTCTTCCTTGTGCTGGTGAAGTTGTCCACTTTCAAACAAATAAAGAAAACCTAAGGGTAAGGTTTACTTGATAAAATTAGATGGTGCAAAAGCATAGTAAAGATAATCTCCAGTCACAATTTTTATTTTATGAAATAATTCTCCTAAAAAGTGCATAAGGCTTGCTTGAAAGTGAGAATACCTGTCCAAGAAAATTTGTACTTTATGGGAATCCTCCGTTAGAGTTTTCTCTTAGTCCAAGAGTAAGAATCTTAGAGTGAAGAATCTCTTTTGGTTCAGGAAGAGTGCTTCACAGAATCCTCATAGCTTATTTGAAAGCTAATGTTTGTGACTTGAAAGAGGGAGTAGGGGGTTTAGATTTCTTCAGGTTACTGAGGGTAGCCACTCAACTTCCTCATTTCCAGAATGAATGTGTAATTGTGACATTATCATATGAATGAAGGCAGAATGAAGGTAACTGAACCAGGTAATGCAATGAAAATGTCCTGCCTGTGTCTCCTTTGTAATTAAGTTCTAAGAATTTGTATAATAAAGCAGCAACTTTTTTTGGCCATATAATCCGGTAATGGTGGAGGTGTGTGTTGTGTATGTGTTTGCATGTGTCCACATGCCCAGCTGGTTTAAATTGATTTTCCAGCCCTGTTTCTGGTTTTTGTAACTCTTTTAATGTTTCCTCTTCTGAGACTAGAATGCCTAGAGGGAGATATCAAATTCTAATCATTAAATAGCCTCAAGAGATAAAATTGCATATCAATCAGTCCCTTAGACAGTTTCTCAGTTGGTTCAGACAAGAGTTTTAGTTTCTTTCATCCTTGACAAGGGCACACACTTCAGTTCAATGGTGAAGACAAGAAAGAAAGGACTGAGACCTGTGAGTTTCTTTGTATAGTATTTAGACAAAACCTGTTAGACTTCCTTAAGAATTTTTCTTTTCAGTCATTTGACCTTTCTTACTGGAAAGGAGTTAAGACTCATTCCGTGTTACAAATGCTTTTTTTTGACATCTTGCAGTGGTAGTGGGTAGTGAACTTCGATTTTTTTAATGGTTTATTCAACTTATGAAGACTTACTCTGTAAGCCTAATGCATAAATACTCATTTTTGTGTGCATGTATAATTTTTTCATATCCATAAATTAATGGTTTGCTCTGAGCATAAGAGATTTTACTCTACAGGAGCTTTTGCCTTAAAGAAACTCAGGGGTGAACATTCTGTTTCAGATCATAATCTTTTTATTTTTGTAGCAACACATCTGAATTTAAGCAAAGAGAGGTGTATAAAAGAAATGAAGAGAGACCTAGAGTGTGTTGCATTTCTTTTACAAGGTTATATCAGAAGTAAAAGCTGGAAGTGATGTCATCAGTTGTGCTAGACTGTACTGGTGCTAATTTTTGTACATTTCTCTAGCATATGTACTAGAAATGTAGTATTTTCTTAAGATTTTGCAGCTGCAATTAGACCACAGTTGAATAGCTTTGGTGTAAATTTAGTCATGGGAAACTTAAATTCAGATCACAATTTGAGCTGAATGGAACACACCTGTAATTTTGGGATTATTACTTATTTCAGGCAGATTGATTTTTTGAGAATGCTGAGGTGAATGTCTTTGTTTTTTCTTGGAAAGGAGTGATGATCATGTGTTTTCTTTCCCTCTGCTTGCTTTTCAAATTGTTTTTGTTATTGAGAGAATTGCAGTTTTCAAAAACATTGTAGGGACCACACAGCTTTTTCTTACAATCCCATTGTTCTTTTTGATAGTGTATGAGATTTAGAAATTCAGAACAAGAGTGGTAGCTCCAGGGAAAAAGCAATGATATGAAAGAAATGTGTGCCCATTTTCTGAAAAGTAAATGGTGATTTGTAGTTTCTAACCTGAGGGATTTACTGACACTGTCCAAGCCTATCTGAGCCTATTTCTCTCACTTGGAGAAATTCATAGAAGGGTAAATGCAGCATGTTCTTTAAAAAAACCAAGCCTGTTTAACTCAATGTTTGTATATAATTTGTATTGCTTTTCAGGCTTTATTTCCATATTAAAAAAAAAATAAATATTAAAAACTCTGTCTTCAGTGACTTCCAATCATACAACTAAGACCAACTTCAAGGTCAATTGTGATGTTTGTAAATCTGGCATTTATTTTCTCTTTAAGCAAGGGTACATCATAATTCTTAAATTTGTATCACATTCTTCTCAGTTTAAACTTATAAACTTGAGGAAATTTTTGACTGTGAATTAATAAGTTAATATTCCCACCTAAACAATTCAGTGGTTTTGTAAGACATTATTCAGATATTCAGATACTCATTCCCCACCAAGCTTATAATGCTAAGTTAGTGTCATGACCACAGTACAGGGCATGATGTTTTTTGTAATTTCTCAAAAGGCTGAACAAAGGCACTGGACCATGTGTCAGGTAACTTTTCTGCTTTACTGTACAGTTGTGTTCTTAGCTTTGGCAACCAGTTAAAGGAAAGAGGAAGAAAGAGAGGAGAAAATGAGAGGGGGCACAATCTGTATGCATCTTATGTAAATTAGGTTTTTTGCATTTCTTCACCCCTGCACAGCCAGCCCTTCCCAAGGAAAGTGAGTTGGGGTGAAGGGCACTGAGCACTGGTCTCAAGAAAGAGCAGGGAGTTGGCTCAGAACAGCACTGCCCCACCCCTCTGATCACCTTTCCTGTAGCAATGCTCAGAACGCTTGAGACAAAACATGCTTAGATCTGGTCCTCTGCGGTTAGGATTATTAGAAGTCTAGGTTTTGGAGGGTTTTATTATTTTTTGAGGGTGTTTTGTGTGTTTGTGTGTATTTTTTAAAATGATTTAATAATAAATAATTTATTTGAGTTGGGAAAATGATTACAAAAATACAACAAAATAAACATAGGCATGCTGTAGGAAAAAGAATTTTTTGTAAAGCTTAGCTACATGTTAGTTTGAAGCCAGACATTGCTGTAGTTACAGTTCTGAGATTCAAAAATGTCTTATGATTGGCCAGTTTTTGGTAAATAAACTTCCTACCAATTTTCTAAGTAATCCAGCCTAGAAGGTGCACATTAGTTCATGATTGGTGTTCCTCTGTGGTGTTCACTATTATTTTGTCTGATACTTCTTAATAACTTTACAAAAAATGAAGCTTAGCTCATTTCAGTGTATCAAGAAAGTTCTAGAAGCTCAGAAAAAAATCCCTAAAGAAGTTATAATTTTGAGGTTTTTTTGGGTGGTGGTGGGGTTTTTTTGTTTGTTTGTTTTGTTTTGTTGGGTTTTTTGTTTGTTTGGTTGGTTGGTTTTTTGTTTTTTTTGGGGAGTTATTTGTGGTTTTTTTTGTTGTTGTTTTTTTTTTGTTTTGTTTTGTAATGTTTTTTAATTTGAAAGACAGTAGACAAACCCAGTATGCATTTACTGATATTTGGAAAAACAGCTTTTTTGTAATTGAATAAACATTTAAATGCAGTGACTAGTAAGAGGGTGTAGTGCTGAGGCAGAGGTGTATTCCAACCTGCTTTGAGAAGAGCTTTTACAGAAGACAAGTATGTGATTAGTTTTCTGCAATTATTTCAAATTATATGGACTAATTGCTAAAATTAATACTGTAGGCCTGTTCAAGAAATTTCTATGCCTTGGTTAGTTCTTATTTACAGTATCATACAATAACATTAGTTTATTAAAGAGATTTAAATATGTAATAGTATGATCATTTTTAAATTGCTTTTATTTAAAAAGAATCAACCAAAGACACACACAGACACAAGCCAAGACAGAGAAAACCCAAAAGGTGAGCCATATATATATTTTTATATATATATCTCCACTTTACTTAATAACTTCCAAAATGACTTATTTTAAGGCGACAAAAGAAATGGAAAGAAGAAAAAAAACACAGTTCATGTTCTTGGTAAATGAAGTATTTTTTGAATCCCCACATTCTGTGAAATGCATTAAATACTTAGCAAAATGTCAGTATGAGGAGAATCTGAAATTTTATTGATTACATAATTTGTAATTTTTTTTTTCTACTGACTAGCTGGTTGCTCTTACATATCAAGCTGACTGTATGCTTTCAGAGTGTGTATCTAATGAAAGGGATGTGAATCTTTAACCCTGACTCTCTGTTGAGGTCAGATCTATGTAGGTGGCCAATAAATCCCTTGGGAATATGAACAGAAGGGAGGGCCAGAGAATAAAAGTGGTCAGTGACTTAAAGCTGAGGTGTACTGTTCTGCATTATCTGTTTTAGGTAAAGCCTGAGAAACCCTAGGATATCTGCAGAGTCCTCAGTTTCCTGTATTCATATATTCATATAATTTGTATTTCTGTTTAGTTTTCTTGTAACTGTTCATGACCTGGACAAAAGGATGATAGAAAAAAAAAACAAAAAAAAAACAAACAAAAAAACAAAAACAAAAACAAAACAAAAAAAAAAAAACCACAAAAAAAAAAAAAAAAAAAAAAAAAAAAAAAAACCAAAAAAAACCCAAAAAAAAACCCCAAAAAAAACCACCCCAAAAAAAACAAAACAAAACAAAACAAAAAACCAAACCAAACAAACCAAAAAACCACAACTTGAAATCACTTTAGTTTTCTATTCTACACTGGAGAAAAGAGGCTATGTCTTCTATTTCCCTAGCAGCTGCAGAGTAAGTGTAGAGCTACTGAGAATCTTCTCCTGAGGTTGAAAAAGTGGTAACTGCAGATCCTGGAAACCATCAGTTTAGCCCTGAAGGCTTGATTCATAAACTATTTAAGCATCTCTGAGAGTGTCTTGGGGCACAGATTTATAAACAAGAACAAGTGGTATTTCCAGACACATATCCATGTTAACTTCAATCTGTATTTTCTCCAAAGGCCATAAATGTCTCATTATCCTCAAATTACACTCCTCTGCCAATAATGAAATCATGTATGAATGTATGTGATTTCAAATCTTCCTTGATCTTCCTTCAGATCTTCCTTCTTTGTGTGGTGTGCTGCCAGAAGTTGTAATTTTAAACTGTGTATTCTGACTTGGATTGATTGTTTTTTGATTGTTTTGGATTGTTTGAGTGAGCGATACTTCCAAATAGGGAATTTTTGCAAGCAAGTTTGCATGCATTTTTCTAACATTTGAAGCAGTAAAAAAAAAAAAAAAAAATGGAAGAATTGCAACATTATTAGTGATAATAAACAAAGGCATGACAGCTACATATCTTCCTGTAGACTCAGTATGTAAAGGCATATTAAATATCTGAGTAAATACGTATAATTGAACATCAAACTAGTTTTGATATATTTAAAAACCTTTTCTAGAATGTTTACAGTTTTCTGTTTAAGATTAATTCCTAATTGAAATCCGTGACTCTCTATTTACATCTTCCAACATTTTCAACATCATAGCATAGTCATCAAAGTTCATGAATTAATAGGTAGCATGCCTTCTTCCTTACCTCTCAATATTATTACTGAAAATTATTTTGTGTATCTTTGTGAGCTTTAACTTATTTCACATGTGAAACTAATTTTAGGAAAATGGCAATTCCTCTAGTAATGTAAATAAACTTAAATGTGTGGTATTTTCTGCCTAATTGGGCAGGAATCCCACCCTAAACAAGATATTTTTTGCTTTTCTTGCCTCAGTCTGGGTTCTTTGCCTCAATATAATACCAAAACCAGTTGTCCTCAGGATGCACAGCTCGACAGCTGGAACTGGGGTAGTATCAAGAGCTGAGCGAATTCCCCTTAATCCATGAGGAAATGGTTAGTGACCTGCTACTTATTGACCTGTAGCAAATTAGACACACACAAGTCTATGGGCTCAGATAGGATGCACCTGAGGAAGCTGGTGAAAGATTTTACCAAGCCACTTTAAACCATTTCCCTGCAGTCCTGGTTAACTGGAGAAGGTCAGGCTGATGGAAAATTAGCAAATGTCCATCCACAAGAAGGATCAGAAGGATGACCCAGGGAGATACAGGCCTGTCAGCCTGACCTCAGTACTGGGGAAGGTCATGGAGCACATCA
The DNA here is from genome assembly GCA_013397395.1 of Sinosuthora webbiana. Classification (NCBI taxonomy): domain Eukaryota; kingdom Metazoa; phylum Chordata; class Aves; order Passeriformes; family Sylviidae; genus Sinosuthora; species Sinosuthora webbiana. The sequence goes on from VXBN01012213.1 coordinate 235,406, forward strand.
TCCTGAGTGCCATCACATGCTATTTGCAGGACAGCCAGCAAATCAGGCCCAGATGATACTCACAAATGGGTTTACAAAAGGCAGATCCTGTTTGACTAACTTTATCTCTTTCTGTCATAAAATAACCTAGCTGATGGATGAGGGAAAGGCGGTGGATTTTGTTTATCCACACTTCAGTAAAGCATTGGATACTGTCTCCTATAGCATTCTCCTGGGGAAACTGGCTGTTCATGGCTTGGATGGGTGCAGTCTTCACTAGGTAAAAATCTGGCAGGATAGTCAGGCCCAGAGAGGGGTGTTGAATGGAATTAAATCCAGTCAGCAGCTGGTCACCAGAGGTGTTCCCTTGGGCTCAGTATTGGGGCCAGTTTAATGTCTCTGTTGATGATTTGGTTGAGGGGATTGTGTGCATTCTCAATAAGTTCACAGATGATACTGAATTGGATGGGAGTACTGATCTGCCAGAGCGTAGTAAGGCTCTGAAAAAAGAACTCGACAGGTTGGATTGACTGAGGCCAGTTCTATGAGAATCGATGAGGCCAAGGGTCAGTCCTGCAGTTGGCTTGCAAAAACTTCATGCAATGCTAAAGGCTTAGGGAACAGTGTCTTGAGAGTTGCTCAGCTGAAGAGGAGTTGGGGTGGTGTTTGAAGGCTGGCTGGATATGAGCCAGTGTGTGCCCAGGTGGCCAAGAAAGCCATGCTATTTAGTACATCACATTTTTAAAAATTGTATGCTATCTGCTGTATCAGCTGAGGATTTTCTTCATGTTGTCATTTTTGGTTGTCTCCCTGCTGGTAATATGTTCACTCTTGTTTATTTGTCATTCCCATTTTCTTTTCTTGTTTTGTTTCCTCTTCTTTCACTTTCTGTTTGCCCGGAAAATTTTTTCTCTATCCATCTTTCATCATCTGGATCACTGTGTTTCCTTCCACCTTGTCAATTTTAGTGCTGTATTACACATTTCTTAGAATGTCATTACAAAGTTCTGCAGTGCGAGTGTCAAGGAAATAATATCTGTTGCTCCTCCCTAAGCGCAGATTAAATCCGCAGTTGGATATAACTGGAAAATCTGATTTGTGCTGCACGATCAGTAAAGTGTGTCGAAGTCGGGATGGGACAGAGCAAGAGGAATAGTACTCAAAATCAATCACTTGCTGCTGATTTCCATTGGTAAAGATGGTAGCAAAAATGAGAAAAGAAAGTGACGCTTGAGAAAGAATTCCAAGTGACCCATAGCTGGCTGACCATTCTGAGTTCCAGGGAGCAGCTGAAGTGGGGCTGCCCATGGGGGAGGATGACCCAAGAGCTGTGGGCACTCAGACCTGGCTGTGCAAGACTCTGAACTCCTAAGGCCACCCCATTGAGGGTGGGTTGAGAACAGGGGCAGGACTCTGCTGCCACCTAATAATCATCAGGCCAGGCAGGATGAGGAGTCAGGTCCAGGGTCTACCTGGGGACCCAGTGAGGCCAAGATCCAGCCTGGGCATGAATTTGGGCATGGGGCTTCCTGCTGCATAACTCAGAGACTGATGGCCCTGGTGGTGCTCTTGGGGACATGAAAATTGAGGCTGTTAATGGTTTGTCCTTCAGAAATGGTGCTCAAATTGCCAGTCCTAGAAAAAATGTCAGTGGAAATTTTGATCCATCACAAGTAATATGTATCTGGTATTTTTCTGGCCTCTGGTGTTCTGGTGTTTCAACGGTTTTGTGGTAAGAGTGCTAAAATGAAGTAATTGAAGAATTCCAGGAGTTTTGAAAGAATAAAATATCTTTCAAATTATTTTCCATGTCTGAGTCCTGACTGAAGACAGGACCTGCTAGTCTACTTATACATAATTTTGATATATAAATGTGTGTTCATCCTACCAAATATAAGGGAGCAGTGTCATTTTCCTATAACAAGGAATTTTTTACCTGTGGAATTTTTTACCTGTGGAATTTCTGTCTGTGCTTTTGAGTTGAGTAAGGGGTAAAAAGGAAGTCCTTCATATCTTTGGGTAGAAGAATGCTGATTTGTGTTTATTTGTTCACTTTGTAATGGTTAGCATAGACATCCGAGTGACATTAGAAAATATACAAAATTATTTTATGAATTGCCTTCTATTAAAAAAAATTAGGAAAATGCAAGCAGGTAATGTTACATAACTGTAAAACTATATAGGACAACATCTGACTTAAGTGATTGTATCATGCTTCTTTTTTTCTTTTTTTTCTTGTTCTGTTTGTCAGACATAGAAAATAGATATGAAAACCACTAAATTTGTATCTCATTTTGACTGTTCTCACATTTAATTTGAACTAATTATTTATTGCATTCATTAGAGCTTCTGAATTAGATGGAGGTAAATTAGGTTGTCATACAGAAAAAAGTAATGTCTGTGAAAAATACTCTGTAGTTGTCATCTCATACCAAAAAGATTATCCAATACAGGAAACAAAAGTAATGAATGGTTCCTGTGGGAGTGCAAATAGGCTTTAAAAAGAAGATTCTATTTATTTAGGGCAGAAAATATCCTCAAGCTAGCACTTAAATGTGATACTCTTCCTGAAATCAGAAGTGTTTGGTCTGTGGTTTGGTTGGGAAGCATATAGAGAAGCAGAAACTTTTGTTTTGTGGTAAAACCTCGGACAAGATTATGGCTTCAGGTTTAGCGCTCTTATCTTACATTTCTTTGGAAACACAGCTAATCATGATGTCTAAAGTTCATAAAACATTTGTGGGCCTGGGCATGGAAGTACTGTGTGAATATAATTTTTGGTTTGTTATTTATTTTATTTTTTTTTAGGTTTATGCCAACATAAATTTGTCTGTTGATTTGAATTTCTTGTTTTCTCTTGGCCACAGGCTGACTGAGGGGCTGGACTTCACTGGAAGGAGCCATTTCACTGGAGCAGTGGAATAACTGCAGATCTCTCACAACTCTACTTGTCAGGAAGTGCTGTGCGTTGCCAGGATTAATTCAACACTAAAATCTGGGATGGGCCTTAGGGGCAAACACTCCCTTGTTTCTTCTGACGTTGGGATTTGTCTACAGCCAGTCAGTTGAGCCACCTACCACACATCAGCTTTTGGTTTTTTGTTGCCTGAACAAAGATACATTTTCTCTCACTTCATCTCCTTTTGACTACTTTTTTATTAGTTTTCATTTTCCTTGACTGATTAATTTCTCCTGGCTGTGGAAAAAAGAGCCCTGCTGATGTTGATTTAAATAATGTCGAAACCAATGGGACTCCTATGGCTGCCTTTGATCTTCACACCAGTGTGTGTCATGTTGAATTCTAACTTCCTCCTGTGGATAACTGCGCTGGCTATAAGATTTACTCTCATCGATGGCCAAGCACAATACCCAGTTGTTACTACGAATTATGGCAAAATACGTGGTTTAAGAACACCTTTGCCTAATGAGATTCTTGGTCCAGTGGAGCAGTACTTGGGTGTTCCTTATGCTTCCCCTCCGACTGGAGAAAGGCGGTTTCAGCCCCCGGAGCCACCATCGTCCTGGACGGGTGTCCGCAACGCCACACAGTTTGCCGCTGTCTGCCCGCAGTACCTGGATGAGAGGTCACTGCTCAACGATATGCTGCCAGTCTGGTTTACAGCCAATCTGGATACTGTGGTGACATATGTTCAAGATCAAAATGAAGACTGTCTGTATTTGAATATCTATGTGCCCACAGAGGATGGTAAGTACCCTGAGACCTGCACTGCCGTGTGCCCCCAGCTCTACACATGAGGAGTATCCAGGTCTTCAAAGCATCTTACTGAGTTTCGTCCATGTTTTATCTGTGGAAATGGATAATGCCTCTGAACATGCATTATTAGTGATACTTTGTAGATTGAATATGTTTGTGTGGTTTCTCTCTTACGTTTCAGTGCAACACCAACCTGCAGTTTGATTGCAAGTGGTGGCCAGGGTATGTCAGCCAGCCTTAAGTTTACATCCAAATAGTGCTAAGAATCATTCACAAGAGTGGAAAGGGGAAATAAACATTGACCTGAAGTAATATAGTTATTTTTCCATGCATTAATGGTATGAATATAGTTACATTCTAATTTTTAAAGGACAATTTACCTTATTTTTTTTCTTTTTTTTTATTATAAAATTTCTGAGCCTACCTTAACTTTACTTGATTTTAATAGATAATAGAAAATTTTTATAGTAATTCAGTCATTAAGGGCTTTTTTTTCGGATTTTTATTTGTGAAACTTTTCAGGCCAGCTTATTTTTCTTCATTCACTAAATTTAAAGTGAAGTCAAGGTGATTTATTATGCAGATTTGGTCAGGTGGCTTTAAACTTTTGTCTGTTTTGTGCAATACTTTCTCAAGAGGTCTACTTTAAACCACTTTCTATAGACAAAAAGGATGAACTCAATTGGTAATACAGAACTCTTTGAACATTTACAAAATCTCAACCTTAAAAATTGTAGCTGTATTGCATGATGAATGTATCTTTGGTTGTTTTGAATAGTATTGCTTCCTACAGGCAAGAAAACCTGTTTTCATCAGGTCCTAAACCAGCTAAGTCTATTATTTCACAAGGAAATAAAAATACTACTAGTACTTATATTTAATATTCCACTAAAAGCTAGTGCTTTCTGCTAATTAGAATGCAGTTACGGATGTATAACATGACAGATTTCTCCCAGATATGCAAATCCCTTCACTTTTGTTGGGGGTTTGATTTTCACAATTAAGGCATTGTTATTTCTCAGTAACCATACTCTAAATATGCAAATTTTCTACTTTGATTATTATAATCCTTCTGCCTTGATTGGCTTCTTTACTCAGAATTTCCAAGCTGTCTGCCAGCAATAAACATAGGACCTTCTTTCCCTGTTCTCATCTGCTGAAGCAAAAACTTGAAAGCTAAAAATAAAGGGGTAAGGTTTGGGAATACTGGGAGCTTTGCAAACGTAAATACAACCAAGCTGCTTAAAGGAAAAGTGCCGTGAAAGGAAAACTGTGTTTATGGTGGCTCTGTGTGCATGAGTGTGTGTGCATGTGTGTGTGTGTGTGTGTCTCTGTGTGTAGACAATGGAGCAGGTCTTAACAACTCAGTTCTTTTCCTCTTCCAGTCTCACTGGACTTCTTCTAACTCCTTCGATAATGACATTAATTTTTTTTTCCCCAAATGTGTTTATGTTTTGGATTTTATCCTTCATCTTTTAATTAGTCACTGGGGTAAGCTTGCCCTGAGAAAGCATTTTGGGCTAAGATTTTATTTGTTCTCACTGAAGGAACATCAACTCTGCTAACTCAGTCTTATTTTAGAATCCAGTTTTAATAAATAATACATTCCTCCAATTTAATAATAAGAAGTTTCATTAATGAAGGAGTAAAGGAAATTAGACATGGAAAAATATATGTGAATGTCTAGGAAAAGAATATTTGATATCAAATGAAAAATAATAAAATATTGTGGGCCAAATGACAAGCAACCAGTAACACTCATTTTGGTATAATAGCTAATGGCATTTGTTGTTAGATTTAAAGTAAATAAAAGACTGATAAATTTAATTTTACATTCTGTAGACCTTTTTGTCCACTTACTTTTGCAAAAAGCATGATTTACTCTTCCTGGTTTGAGATTTTCTTTACTCTAAGTAGCATGTAAATTGTATCTATTTTTATATCTCCTATAATTTAAAAATATAAACACATGCATAAAAATATGTAGCTGAATAATGAGAAGACAAAGTTTGTATTAGTTATAAGCTGAAGATAAGGTTGCTTCTATACAATATGACAAACATTTTTAAAAGATTCCATTGGGAAACAAGAACCTTAAGAATAAATAATTAAATACATGATGTTTTAATTGCGTGCTGTATATCTTATTACCAATTAATAAATCACAGTGGCTTTTTTGATGAGGAATATATGACATCTTCTGGCCATAAACATGCTTAAAGGGAACTGACCTACAAATCACATGCTTTAAGTTTGTGTGTCTCCAAATCACTCTAAACAGTCTTAAATAGTAGCCCATACAATCTGATTAAAGATGTTATGCTTCCTTATATGAGTCCTAGTTGGCAAAAAAATATCTATGTTGTTATGGAAACAGACCATGAAATTAGTTTTTGATGCAAGATTTCAAAGTGAGGTGCTTCGGGTTAAATTCATATTTTCAATTCTTTCTTCAGTACAGTTTAATTTAAAAGAGTTTTGAAACTACTTTCTGGAAGAAAAGGTGGCTAGAATCATCCAAACCTAATAAATACTCTGATTATGAAACTTTGAATAATTTTTTCTGCTTTTTTTTAACTTTGGTGAAAAGAATAGAACAACAACTAATGAATTAACTGCAGTCATTTGCAGTACTTACTTCAAATAAATTCTAGTGAATTATTCAAAATGAAGCTCAAGTTTGGGGATTTTTTTCATTGTTATGTTTTGTTGCAGTTCTTTTTCAGTATATAGCATGACCTGTTTCTTATTATTTTTGTGGTTTAGCCAAAGGGAACCAAATTTTGATCATGTACTTTCAATAAAGGGTTAACAAATAAATACAAATATCCCTCCATCTGATTTCAGAATTGCTTCACTGGAATCCTTCCATGATAAACTAATGGAAATAAGAATAGAATACAGTCACTTTAACGAGGTAGATAAGTTTAGGTAGTTACAATAAAATAGTTTGAAATGTTACTGCTTTTCTCTGAAGAAGTACCATGAAGTTAAATAACATATAATCTGTAGTTCCTTAAAATAGTTTGAGCCTCTAGGTGAAGAAATTAAAATAACCTGTTACACAGTCTGTGTCTGTATTAATCCTAGCCTTTCATTAGACCCATAAGATTCTGGATTTCAAACGTGAAGTAGCAGGAGAATCCTGTCAGAATTTCCCATGTTAAAATGTCCTTACAAAGCAAAAACTATCTTCCTTATTAGGGGCTGTCTTTTTTCATTTTAGGTGAAAATATTATCTATCATGGAAGTCAATATACATACCTAGCAGAATATTACTGCAATTCTGTCCATGTAGATGTTTATTCTTTTGCTGCTTTTCACTGACAAGTGTTTTTTGGTCTCCCTTTCCTTACAGCAATACTTCTATTTCAGAGTATCTAAGGTAGCTATAGAATTTCACTGTTTTTTTTTTTGTTTGTTTGTTTTTTTTGTTTTGTTTTGTTTTGTTTTATTTTGTTTTGTTTTTTTGTTTGTTTGNTTTTTTTTTTTTTTTTTTTTTTGTTTTTTTTTTTTTTGTTTTTTTTTTTTTTTTTTGCCTTTGGAAGGGAAAAAAATTGGAACCTTTGTGACACATTGAGATTTTTTATATTTTGGTCATAAGTATAAATAATAATGCAGTTATTTTAAAGAAAATACAAGCAATTAATGTAAAATCTAAGAAAAATCTTTTATTTTATATGTCAAACCTATAGTAATAATAAATTACTCAGAACTGAAGCCAATAAAATATTTATAGTGAAACTATCATCTTTTCCAGTTGCTTCCTAAACGTTTGGCTTGATCTTCAGTATTATTTGTGTGGGTATATGTTGTCTAGGCTACTTTTCCAGTTACTATGAACTGTAATTTTCCACAAGAATACTTGAATGTCAGTTTTGAGGAGGTCATCTAGGGAAATGATATTGAGGACAGTGTGTTTATTATAACTTCGGTCTGAATATGGGTTTATCTACAGTGGAAATGCTAGATTGAAGAGGACACAGACTGTTAATCGGCTGTGCTTAATCCCTGGCCTTTATCATTTGAAGCTGTGGATTCTGAAGGAGATTGCTAGCTCCTATCATAACCAGGGAAAAATGTATAACAAGGAAAAAAACCAGAAAAGGCACTTAATTTGTATTTCTTTCATGATAAATATCAAAATTTTATAATTAGGAAAGCAAGATTAAAAAAACAAATCAACACAGCAAAACAAACAAGAAAAACCCAAACAGGAACAAATCTTTTTATGTTGGTCTAAAACCTACTGTGTTCAGATCAAAAAAGAAAAAAATAAAAATTATTTTTGTCGTCTTTGCTTGATCAATTGTAAACATATATACTTTTTACTTATTTTGGCATATGGATAGAGTGTACATTTTACGCAAGGGAGCTCCTTATCCACTATGTATCTGTTACAGATTAACTAATGAAGTGTTTAGCATCTTCAGAGGTTTGCCCTTGTTTCTTGTTTGCACGCTCTTGTTTCATTTACTTCATAATATATACAGCTGAAGTGACAACAAAAGGTGGGAGACCATGACACTTATTAAGGCTGAATAGGTGATAATTTTTCATTAGATTGTGGGAACTGAGACTTGCCCAGGATTAGTGGCATATTTAGCTGTGGACTACCCGGAGGAAGTCAGTCTTGTGCAAAGCAAAGAGATCAGCAGTGTTCCTTCTCTGGGTGGTGATTGACAAAATATACCTGCAGCTCTTAACTCTGTGGCTATTTGACTAAATGAAAAAAATTGAGCAAAGCTGATTGAAAAGACGAGCCTCAGACTGTCCCTTTCCATATTATGAAATGTCAAATGTCTGCTTAATTAATAATTGTTAATTAATTAATTGTTGATAGTTGTTTACAACTTTCTTCTTGCCATTGCTGTTGAATTGCAATGCCCTTAACTTGGAAAAATGTTTTTATCACAATTATCCTAATAAAACGTAATTGATAAAAATTGGGGCTTTTTAACTTTTTCTTTGAGGCAAAGAAAAAGGTAATGTAAAGATTAGTCTCTTCATTTTGGTGGCATGGAATAAAAAAGTAAGGTAATCAATGGCTTTTTTGTTACTATGAAAGGTAAGGGGTCATACATAAAAATAGTGTCATAGTGAGCAAGATAGGTGCAATATGTATAACATTATTTTGTTGAATTATTAGGAGGTGATGCTAATAATAATAGTAACTTGTCATTTCCAAATAAACTCAATTTTCTATACAATAGATTCTTCTAAACTGTATGTAGTTTTAGATTTCAGTAGATGTATATCAGACATTTTTCAGGTAATCTTAAAATTTTAATTGTCCTATTATCTCTTAATTAGTTTTGTAAATGCAAGTATCTACTTAAGAAATCAAAGCAAAGCTATGTATATAGCTTTAAGGAAGTAAGAATCCAGTTTCTCTTGTCTCTATATTTACAGTTTTTATTGTTCCTCAAAATATTTACTACATATTTTTAAAAGTCACTTATAATTTCTGTAATTGGCATAGCAACATAGAGTTTTCCTTATGTTTTCTGAAGTACTTTTAAAAGCAAATTAAATACATTTATTTAATTCTAAAAATACTTTAAATTTTTTTTAAATCATACTTTGGACTTCTGTAGATAATAATGTTTAAATAGTTTCATATTGCAAATAATGTTCTTCTGAAAACAACCCAAGGAATATAACAAAACTTTGTTTTCAGTTTCACTATTGTCATAGGTTTTGTCAGCGACTGGTTTACCTTTTACCCTCACCCATTCATTCAATGGTTTGCTTACTATGGAAAACTAAAAATTAATTATTAAAATTTTATTATGTAAATGCATTTTCACTTATAAAAACACATATAAAAATTACACAAAATAAGACATACCCTTTTGTAAAATGATTGTATTGCTTTCCAGAGTGAGTAGGATTTATAATAGATAATAATTACAATACAAAATCACAATGTTGGAATTATTACCTATAGTACCAGTTGAACATAAACATATACTTTTTAGCGTCAGAGAGAAAATTGCTCTCCATTGTGAAAGATAAACTCCCTGTTGTGTCAGACTGCCTCAAGCCAATTCTTTCACTGTTAGGGTCCAATATATTCCCTCCTCCTAATCCAGAAATATTGTGGCATCTGTGAGAAAGAAGGATGCATATGTCTGGCTGTTCTCTGCCTACCAGGATAAAGCTCTGGGTAATCCAGGCCCTTATTTTACATTCTTGCTTTTAACAGTCGCAAATACCTTCTGACACCAAAGAACAGGACTCTAATCTAGATGAAATAAAGTTCTTAAATCCTTAGAGATAAATTCTGATTTAGTTGCTAATTTCAAAATGCTGTCCTTTCCCCTAGGAGCTGCCCATTCCACAGGCACTTTACAGGATTGCACCCAAATGGCCTTCTCAGGAACTGATATGCAATGAAGCCTAGCAAGAAGACTCAGCATTCAATATGACGTTACTTAATCCCAACAGGATTTTTAGCACTGTTTCCTAGAGTCTCATCATTACCTCATATAGAAAAACCTGCTAGAATGGGGGGGAATGTTCTTTAAAACACAATGAAATAACGTTTCTTGTACAAAGGCAAAGTAATGTTGTCCTTTTAGTTAAAGAACAGGATCTTTGGAAATGTAGAGGCTGTGCCATTTGGCTCAGTGACACAGAAGAAAAGGTCTTTAGACCTGTGGGTCATGAGACAGATATGATTTTACTTCATTTTATCCACTGACTCCCACTTGTCTATTCAGGGTGCTTTTTGTTTTGGTTTGGATTTTTTCCTGTGTGTTTGCTTGGGGTTTCTTTTCTGTTTTCTTTGGGGGTTTTGTTACTTTGTTTTGTTTTCAAGTGCAGCTTTCCTCTTCACTCTTGCAAAACACGTCTTTGTATGCTGCTGCTGTTCTCTGTGCGTCTTCTTGCTCTCTGTCAAATTGCAAATCGATGTGATACCTGCTAACACTGAGGCAGTGCCTCTCTCCTAGAGCAGTGCAGTGGGTCCTTGGCAGGCTTTGAGTGGTGAACAGTGCAGTCAGATCTGATCAGTGTCTTGGCCATACCATTTGTATTAGCTTTGATTTCCTGTTAAGGTTTTGTGATCTCATTGGTCTTCCTTCAGGTAGTATTTGCATTGGTCTGAAAGTTTTGAAAGCTGTTTGTATCTTCTCACTCAAATTTTGTTCAGTTTCCTTTAATTTGCACATTAATTGCAGGTTCGAACAAAACTGACACATGCTGAATAGCTCAGCTAAATCGCAAGGCTCATAAATCAGTCACATCTGTGAAAATATTTCAAGGAACTGTACCCACATCAATGTGATAGTCATAGCTAGTTTGTCAACTGGGAAAATTTACAATTCTTTTCTAAAAAGGTTTAGGTATCTGCAAAATAAATTAACACAAGTTTGAAATACAGCAAATGTTCATTACTTCCTCCTCAGGATTCCTGAAAAAAATTTGGATAAATGAAACGAAGACAAAAATTTCTCCTGAATATAACAGCTTTTTGAACAGCTTTTTTCACAATACTTTGGTTTGCCATCATTTTTAGAGGGAAAGAATATTTCTCGCCTTTATTCAGTGCTTCTTGCTTACAATTCCAGATAAAATTCTCAGAATGGCATATAATCAATTATGTACGCTTACATTTTAGGATAGTATTAGTTAAATGTATTAGTTATAATCCAAATAGAACAAAAGGAAAAAAAAAAAAGAAAAAAAGAAAGTTAAAGCTAGCGAATTTCATTTGTGTTTGTGATATTATCATCTGAAGGAATATGGATGAATTTATGTTCTTGGGGTTTAAGGCTTTTTTTAATCTGGACCTTGCTCTTGGTACCCAAAGAGACAAACAATAAGAAATAATTATTATGAAACCATGAAAATTAACTAATGCTTGTAGCTATCTGTTACTGATGTGTTAAAAATCCATTATAATAGAAGGAAAATTTTTCTTTTACGGTTTTTGCTGTAGGCAAACTTTTAGTGAAGAATAAATTTACTTGCAATGCTAAGCCAAATTCCTGCACTATATATATAGGGAATTTTGGTTACAAATAGACTTCTGGTGCCTCATTCCAAAATGCTTATAATTGCTGGGTTGATGTTAAATAGATTTTTCATTGACATGGTGTGACATGTTTAATCTAATTGAGGGAAATTGCTTTGTGCAGATTCAAATGACTATTCAGTTAGTCACTGGTAATGTTTACAAGGCATCATAGCTGGAAATCATGGATGGATTGTCTGTTTTATTAAATATGCAATAGGGCAAATGAAAACCCAATCCAAATATATACACTTCATCCTCTTTCAAATAAATTGGTTTCAAATTATCTTTTTTTGTAGTATTTTTAGGGTGGCCAGGAAATTCAAAAAATCATTCTGCGTTTGTAATACTGCCCCCATGGTAGTGCTTTTGCTGGTTTTTCATGCTTGATTCAGACACCAGAGGGAGCACAAGTTTCCAGCAAACTCATTTTTTTCTGTCCCTGGGAATCACTGTAAGAGACACAAATCATGCTGGTGAATGCAGGAATAAAACAAGCAAACCGGTGCTGGTTTTTACTGTTTAAAGAGTAAGGATCTGATTCCACCTTTCCCAAGCTGAAAGTTAATAAAGTTGACAATGTTGATTCTGGTGTAGTGGACTGATGAATTTATACAAGGGGTAGAATTTTTCCAAGCAAAACATGCACTCACACTGACAAATTTACACAAAACTATATTTTAATTATAAAATAATAATTTTTTGAGTGATAAGCATACTGGAAGTGCACAGTTTTTAATTGAGTAATGCGTGCAAGGCATTCCAAAGTGGAGAATTTGATCTGTTTGGCTGTGGTGAGTTAGTGCAAAAATCCCTCTTTAAAAAAGTATAGATTTGGTCCGTCCATTTCAAAACCAAAATAAAAAGAAAAATTTTTTTTTAAAATAAATGCCATTGTCTTTCCATCTTCTGTTTTATAGTTATGCAGCTCAATCATGTAAAGTGCCAAATGTCTTTTGCCTCCTTCTGTTTCACTGAGACAAAAATGTTAAGTATGTTGAAGTTTCATTCTTCCTTCAAGCATCTTTCAAGTTTTGGCTATCACTTTGTTGAAATGAACAATATAACTAAGCTATATAATGTCATACAAAGTTCCATATTACACAAATGCTGGAGAGCTTACCCTCCAAAATACCTTGCTTTCAGATTCATAATGTATATGACTAAAAAAGACTGTTATTTTTATGGTGAAAAAAGCATTTGAGGTGCTTTTCTCATCTACCTAAACCATAGACCTTGTTCTGCCTTCAGGGATTAGATGCAATAGGCTGAGTTGCAATTGATGTCTAGGGTGGGTTCTTGGGAGTTGGATCAAATCAGATTTTTACTGTGATGATGCATAAAACCATCCCTATGGATTAACTGCTATGCCTTGTCACTAACAATTACCTGAAAGTATACCTAAGTCAAAGAAAATGACACAGACATTGCACAAAAGGAGCAGCTCCCCACAACAATCTCTCAGTGGGAATATTTTAGTGGAAACAAATTGAAGAAATAACTGAATACAAATAAATGCAGTAATGTGAACTTAAAGAGAGGGATAAGTTTCTAAAAGTCATACTGTACAGTTTATTTCCATTCTCAGAGTTATCCATAAGGCCTTCAGTGTTATTCCCAGAAGTAAACTGTAGTAGATGGATTAATTAGGTAAATTTTTATTTTTAACTGTGTCCATTTTCACAATAAACTGCTGAGAGATGATCAAGCTTTATTTCTTCTCTATCCAATTTCACATTCTCTTGCAACCACTTCTTCTTACTTACTTTGGCCACTATCATTTTATAAATGAATTTTTGCTCACTGTATAAAGTAATACTATAAATTAAGTGTAAACTCGATTTCCATTTCCAAAAATGGTGTTATTTGGATATTCTTCCTTATCTATTTTTTTATCAAAGTTATATAGAAGAAGCAGCAGTAGGTGAGAAAACAGCAGCTATTATTCTTAAATAATTTTAGGAGGGGTAGCTATGTGTATAATAAATATGCAGTGGATGTAAAAGAATCAGGCAGAGAGAAATCCTGATTCCCTTTTTGTCCTTCTGTACCAGACTCCTTCAGTGGGCTGCTCAGCTATGCTTGCTAAGCTGCATTTGGCCTATAGGATAGTACATGGGGATCCTAGTGCACTCTTCTAGGGTTTGTTTTAGTTTACTTGCTGTTGTTTCCATTTTTCATTTTTAGCTGAACAGTTCTTCCTTGAATTTTAGTTGTCATCATGAAGTGCTCACCCCACACCCTATGTATAAATATTTTCAGTTTTTAGCACCTTTGAAAGTGTGGCAGTAATGCTGAAGTTAATTTTCTATTATTCTTAAATAAAGGGAGAATTTAATAAGTAATTATAAGTTTAGAAAGTATCAGAATGTATCACATTTTTAAAAATATTATGAAATTAATAGTTTATTCCATTTTTGAGTGCTACTTCTGGATTTGTTGCTTCATATCACTGTATCAAACTTCTAAATGCAGACTATTTTGCCATGCTTGTTTTGCTTTATTTTATTTGTAATACAATAAATCAAAATGGCTTAGTGTTAACTTGATGATTAACTTGATTCTTTTAAATTCTAATATATATCTTTTGGATTTGATTGTCTATATTAATGTTCTTTTTCTTCTTGTGATCTTTTTCTTATTTTGTCTCAGCACAAATGAGAAGATAGACACTGTTAGTTCCTAAAACCAGTTATAAAACAGTTATTTCTGTATTATAAGTGGACCTAGCGTAAGCATTTTTTCCTTCATGGTGTACTTCTTCTACTACAGAAGTATTATTTTAGAACAGGTAACTTT